>JAVJGJ010000002.1:35474271-35512555 GCA_035590215.1 Microhierax caerulescens | reverse complement strand
GAGTCTTGCTTGACACAGTGGAGGTTTCTGTGTGAGCAGACGTGGTCATGGGTGTTGTGGTGCTTCCTGTAGTGGTCCTGGAGGTGCTGGTGGTGCTGCTGGTTGAGGTGGGTGCTGTTGTTGTGGGTGTGATGACGATGATTGTGGTTTGTGTTTGAAGTGTTGAGGTTTTTGTGGTGCTGGCCATGCTGGTGGGTGTGATGATGGACGTTCTGGTGGGCGTGATGGTGGTTGTGATTTCTGTTAATAAAAGATTTTGGTTAAATATAGCTGAAATTATATCCTTTATGTGGAGTTCATCTATAGGAAATTGTGACCTCATGATTACTATGGGATAAGTAAGAGGAGGTTAGCACTTCAGTGCATAACCACACAGGCTTTAAAATATTTTTACAGGTAATGACTTTTCTACTTATTTAATATTATACATTGTAATATATTCATAAATATAAGAATGTATTTAACATATGTATTTTGTATATAATACATTATAGTACACCATACACATAAAATATATAATCTAATATTTCTTTTCATATACTTAGCATTATGAAGTTAACCATGTGGAATATATACCACTTCCTTCATATGAATATTATTTACTGGAAGACTTAATGTTTAATATTCAGTTCTTGCTGTAATATTGTATAATTTTGTGGAAATATTTGTCATAATTTCTCAAAATTATATAGTGACAATGAGGATATGAGTGCAGGAATAATATAGAAGTGTCCTGGAGGAGTAGAAGGGAACTGGTTATTATATACGATTGGGAAGGGTTCCAAAGAATGGTTTTAAATAATTTGAGCATTCTCTCAAACTAGATTTCTTATTCTCAGTTTGCGCTAATGTGGTCAGTGATTTTAAAATGGCAATAATTTTCTTTTGTGTTTTCAGAAGCTGTTTTAGAACTGGTGGGGTTTGTTTGCAAAGAAATTAGGGGATTCACCACGGTGCAATGATTAGTAAGGTCTATTTTTTTTTTCCCCTGAAAGAACCATGATGAAACAGTGGAGACAGAGCTCGTAAGAAATGCTGTACTTATATCTTCACCCTTGATTATGGTCATCTACAGGAACTGAAGCTGCCAGATGAATTGGTGGCTCCAGCAGAAGTGAACAGTTGTAAGTAAAATTATATGCCACTAACTGATGAAAAGATGCTCCCTTTCAGGCATTTTTCAGTCCCTTCCAGAGATTTTTCAGACATTTTAAAAGAGTATTCATGCATACCTGAAGCAGTAGTTGTGGGCTGACTTGTAGAAGTTGTTGTGTTCTCCCAATATTGACATCTATAAATATTTCTGCTCATTGCTCCATTGACATCACATGTTGCACTGAAACACCATCCAGTTCCATCTGAGGTGGTGTAGATGAGTTCACCGTATTTGTATGTCTGCCCTTCATAAATGCAGTGGCATGCTGTAATTCAGAAGTTTATTGTCAGACTTCTAAGAAAAGATAATATCCAGTATTTTATTTTCTTAATTCTTCTTAGCTGTCTTACCTTTATCATCAAACTTGCACTGTAAACCTTCTGATGTGCATTCACTGAAACAAAAAACATAAAAACCCACATATTTTTTATTATGATGTGATTTTATTAGTCATCTTTCTGCCAGATACTAGCATCAAAGGACAGGACAGTTTATTTGTGTTTATTTCCTGAGTGTCCCGTTCATGTTGGCTTCTTTTTTGCTAATGTTTTCCAGAATCTTTCTTTATATTAAACCCAAACTTACTAATAGAACTGAAGTTAAATATTATGCAAAGCTACAGGTAGAAGTCTTAAGGAATATTCTCCGTCTTTCTTCCTTATCACTTCCCTTGCACTTGCAATGTTTTTGTACTAAAAAGCAAGCTAAAAAGGCAAAGTGTATAAATGCTGCAAGCAGTATAAGGATAAAATAAAATCCTTGGAAGTAGTCTCCTATTATATATATATATATATACTCTCGGAACAATATTTTTCCTGCCATAGGAATGGGAAACAGAGAAAGCCTGGTTGTAGAGGACTTAACTTTTCATGTTGTATCTTTATGCTGAGGATTTACAACAGAATCAGGAACAAATTCAACTGAACATAAAACCACATAAGAATTTCTTACTACTAATGTAGTAAGAAAACTGGCATTAGATAGTAAGGCATTATTTTTACACAGGCAGCATAAACTAGTCCTGGCATGTAACAAGAACATGCAGTTTCCCACCGCTGTTTTGATAATTTTGCTTTGTACACAATTAGGCTGGTATAAGTCTTACCATACATTACATTCATCCCTTCTGTATATCTTTCCATCTTCAGTATCGTAACAGTCACAGAGACTAACGCACTTCATCTGATCCTCATGAAAATACGGCTTTTCTGGTGGGCAGTTAGGGTAGCAGCCTGAAGGAAGGAAAAGGGCATATAGAAGGTAGAAAAGATGAGAATAAGATATGCTCATCAAAAGTTTTATTTGTGCAGAATGTGTTTGCAGGTCTTGTTTTTAAGTCTAGGAAGTAATGTAGAGCATCAGCAGAGCCCACCCACAAGGATTTAGTCCTAGGAATGTTTTTAACTCCAGTTCCCATACTCTGCCTCCATTAGTGTGGATGCAGTGATGTTGAAAAGAATTGAATGGTGCAAATGCAGCTGATGGGGGAAATACACTTAATTAAAGACCGTTAAAAATGATATAATGTACCCACTTAAAGGTACTTGCAGTTCATTTTACCTTCTAAACCTGGCAAGTTATGGAGGCATTTTCCACTTGGGTTCCTGCAGGTCTTCATACAGGAAGCTCCACAAGGCTTATAGTGCCATTCACATTCCCCTTGTTGATTGTAGTAATCACAAAACAGTGCTAAGGAGAAGCAGAAATGTGAACACATTCAGAGAAAAAAAAGCTTTGACTCATGTCTGTTCACCATATCCCTGCAATGCTTGAAAACCATGAATGAGTAGGGGAAATTGTGTGACAATCAAAACAGCTTAGTGTGAAAAGTCTATGCAGTGAGAGTATACACATATATAAGATACCTGAGCGTGTGTTCAAGGACATCAGTAAGGCACCATACACTCTCAGAAGAAGTGTTTATGACATAACACTCACGACAGATTGATGGGGTTCTCCAGGCTATGCAGGCACCAACTTCACTACATGCTTGAGCGTAGGCAGCTACCGCTGTACAAAAGCAATCACAGTCTCCTCCAGTGTCGCATGCACATGCATCTGTCACACATGCTTGGTAATATTTTGCTGGTTCAACCTGTTATTAAAAAGAAATGTAATACTATGCATCCTGCTGTCTAAATTTTCTTAGCTTTGGTAGGGTAGTTTTCTTCAAATTGTAGTATCTCAGAAGAAAGACCTACATCAGTAAATTCTTTTTCTTTTGTTTATATACACTGTTGAACACCAGAGGTGATGCCAGATGATGCATCCAAATCACATATTGACAGATATTTGGGTTCCCAGACTTTTGTCATAGTGGAAGATGAGATTAATGTTCCCAAGCAATATTAGGCAATTGCACTTCAATATGAAGGTCTTTGCCAGTGGCAAGAGCTACGGTAACAGGAAGAGCACAGTCACCCTGATCGTTTGGTATATACTTGGTGTCACGCAAAGACTGTGCTGATACTTCGTTCCTATGTTATTATTTCACTGAGCTTGTGTTCTGTACATGGTATGTAAGAATCTTTATTCAAGTGACACTACAAGAGAATGCATAGTCATTATGAAATTATTATTCTTGCATAATAGGTCAATATTTCCTATAAACTAAGTGTCTTTTTATTACTTACAAATAGGGACTATACATCTGTTCCATTGAGCGGGATTCAGGTTGAAGTTTTCCTGACACAATTCAAAGTCAAACATGCTAATGAATTAGGCATGTGTGTTAAAATGTATGAGGAAAGCAGCTTCAGTAATACACAGACATAGTCTTAACACAGTGAACTTGTGCCCTGGTAATACCTGAGAGTGACAGGCAGCAAACACGTTGCTATTGATGATACTACACTGCTTCTCTGACCAGGACTTTCGATAAGGGTTGGTAGAACATGGGTTCTTTATGTTGTTAGCATCAGGACAGGTAGAGGATACTTTCCAGCTGTTTCCAAACTCGAGAACATTCTCTACCACAGACTGACTCCTTGTAGTAAAATCATTGATGCCGTTGCCATCATAATTTCCACAGAGGCCACAGATCTGGCCCTGCAAAAGAAAATATATAAAATAGTAATGGATGTGAGAAAACTTGAAACAGCATCTGAGACTGACACTTGAAATTCAGCTCTTAGAATGGTGCCATTCCATTCTAACATTCCTGAACATTTTCATCCTTTGTTTCCTCAGCAACAGAACACTAGAACACTGACCACTAAGGCTAGAAGGATACTGCTGTTGTCTTATTTTCTTTTAAATTTGAACAGTAAAACCGTCTTTGTCATGTCATTGTAACCATCTGTCTTTCACAGTTACCTGACTAAGCTTTTTATTTAGGCCTTGTTTTATGCAATAGATGTACATATAAAAAACAGCCTTACAAAGCTGTCCAGTCCAGCCACATAGTCTGCTCATTGAGTCTTTAATGCTGTGAATGCTTACAGATATAAAAAGAAATTACTTTTTCCTTGCACATCCAGAAACATCCCTCCTTCTAAATTTACGGACCTGTAAGACTATGATAGGCTACAATAGATGCTATGCCTTCTCTATGAATCTAAGGTGCGTATTTTCCTTATTGCTGCTGTTTTTATAAAGTGCCAGAGGGTGAGGCAGCAAAGGAACCTATGATACTGAAATAAATTTGTATATTTATTTCTAGTTCTAGTTTACACCCAATTTATATACTAGTTCTGAATTACACCTAATTTATATACCTAATTGAAATATCACTGTGGTATACAATATAGCAAATCCCTCATTTACTGCGTTTTTTAATACTTATGTATCATAAGATAGAGGAAGGGGCATGACAATAGGAATACATTTTCCTTATCACTGTTTCGATATATGCTTGCAAAATAGATGGTAGCATTTTACAAGATGTTTTCACTCATAATATTTCACTTCCTTGTTTGTGAAGTATAATAATTTCATTTGTGTGTCAATGAGAACCGGAAACAATAGATTACTGTCAAGATCCAGACTATTCATTTGATTTCTACACATGTAGCAATGTAATTTTAGTAAGATCTGATAACCTTTACCAAGGTTCAGTGAATAATTTTAACAAAGTCAAGTCCAAAAAAACAGCCAACTCAAGGTCTGTTAGGACAAATGGGTACTGAAAGCTGCCTTCAGAGCTCAGAACAGCAGCAGAATAATGACATGGCTTCCTGAGGCAGCAGGGGAATGAAAAACAATATGAGATTCCTGTCTGCAGGAATGCTAGAGACATCACCTATTTGAAATCTTGGCAGGCTCTCAACAAAATTCACACCCAGTCCAAACCTGGACTGTAAATTGCCATTTAACTGGTAGTTCCGCACCTTAAAATTTGGGCTGAGCTTGATGAAGAGGGTGGTTTTCTTGTCCCACGTGAGGATCAGTCCACTTCTCGTCTCAATTACCAAGTACATGCCCATATAGCGGACTGTGTATGGCACCTTACCATTCTGACCTGTCTTTACGACACTGACATGCTCCTCACCAAGTATGAGTTCATAGCTCTGAAACAGGAGAAAAAAGTGATTAGAAATTAACTGAATAGCTGCATCTGTGCTCTTAAATAAGTTTTTCTGCTTTTTAGAATACTAAAAATAGTTTATATAATGAAAACAAATAATCCAAATATGATAAATCAAGCCTATATAGTTCAGATCTCAGGTTCCTGAAACTTTAGTAAAAAAGGTATTTTAAATGGCGTAGGTCAAAAAAGGGTGTTTTGGCATCATGGAGGAACTACACTGCACAGAATAATCTTCTGACATG
Organism: Microhierax caerulescens; assembly: GCA_035590215.1. NCBI lineage: Eukaryota > Metazoa > Chordata > Aves > Falconiformes > Falconidae > Microhierax > Microhierax caerulescens. The sequence continues at coordinate 35,506,629 of JAVJGJ010000002.1, read as the reverse complement.
ACAGACTGATTTCTGCTAAAGATTGTTTTCCTGTAGATCTGTAGTTTTTCCAATAGTGGTATAAGACAGTGTGGGAAATGGAAAAGATAGAAAGCTGGGAAGCTCTATCAAATATTTCACCTGAATTTGCTTTAAGCTTAATTTACAAGTTGATTTGCATATTAAAATATTTTTCTAACTTCCTTGAAGCAATGGATATCTAGGCTTCTCCTAAGCCCTGAACAGATTCAGAACAAAACTGGTCTATATGCAAAACCTTCTTACCTCTAAGAAAACTTTGATAGATTTTGAGCAAGTTGTCCCAGTGTTGCCACAGGGAATATTTTCAGTGATAACCCTGAAGGTGCCATTGGCTCTGCCACTCTTCCCACAGTGGTCCTGGGTAGACAATAACATTTTAAAAGTCGAATATTTTGTGGACGTGATCAAGGTTACATCTCATTTACTACTGCTAATTATCAGTACCTGGACTAGTGTGTATTCACAGTTTCCATTGAAACTGAACCTTGTGTCATCAAAGGTATTATAATGACCATCTCCATAAACAGCACAAGTGCCCAGACATTCATCTTCAGTGCATTCCCACTTCCTATTCTTGCAGAAACTAGGAATGAGAATAGAACATTTTAATAATAGAACAACTCGCTGTTTTGTGCAAACATATCCCAACAACTTAGCTTTGTTTGGCAACTCATCCCTAGTAAGTGTTATATTGATTCTGGGGGTAAAATAGTCTTAAATTTTTCATGTAAAGAATCAAAGCACAGTTCTGTTCTGCTACTCTGAATGCATTAACTGCAAAATAGAATAATACTTACTGAACACTGTAGTCCCAAAGATTTCCTCCCATTCTGTGCTTTGGCCATCTGCCTACATCAGAACAAAACCTGCTTGTACTGTTTAATCCAAAACTAACAGACCCATCAATTGATGAAATGTGCAATCAAAATCTTTTCTTACTGCTGAACTACTTAAGATCTTAGGAGAAACAATTGATGGAACCAGGAATGCTACTTCAGAGGAAATATTTACCAGGTGTTACAGTCAACAATGATCTTTTCCCCAGGCTGATACATGGCTTCATTGTGAATACATGGACATTCCTCCTCAGGAATACAACCACCATTCCCATCTGATACAAGCCCGGCTGGGCACACGCAGCCAGATACACATTGCGTGCTATACTGGAAAAGTCAAGAGGAAGATAGACTCTCAGGATGAAGCAATCACAATAGAAAACCGAAGATTAAATTCTCATAAAATGTGTTTATGTGATCTTGTGGCTGACCAGCTTAAATGGGAGAGAATTACAAATTACTTATAGGAAAACAGAACCAAAAGGAAGTTATTAGCTATTACTTTAATAGAACATCATTTTGTTAAAGATTTTATGTAGGTTTTATGTATGCCAATTCTGATTGCTCTGCTAGAGTCTGTGAAATTTGAAATACATTGAAACTTAAGTCTTGCTCTGTGTTAGCTGAAGAAGCCTTGCACTTCATAGTGGGTCATTTGTCATTGAATGGAGCTTTAAGAAGAACATTAGTAAGGTTTTTTGGTTTTTTTTTCAGTTTGGTTGAGTTACATTGAAACATGTTTATCTCATGTGACATTTATTCATTAAATGGCATGTGGCTACCATGAACCTAGGTAAGTATTATAAGTAGATATGCAAGAAGTTCACAATAGCATCGTGGTATGAGAACAAATGATTTCTCCTGGCCAATTTATAGCCACTAATTTTTTACTAAAGAAGTAAAATGCATGGCAGAGCCCTAGATGTTTTCATTACTAATTGCTGTTTTCTGTATTAGCTGAAGATAGGTAGACACTAATCTTACAAATCAAATTGGTTGTCACTTTATTATATTTTGGTCTAAAGGTCCCATTGTTAATGCTCATAACATGGTTTTAGGCTTTTGCTACAAGAAATAAGTATCTGTGTTGTAGATCTGGAGCAGATCAAATAGATCAATTACTTTAGCACCAAGAACACAGACAAAACCTGGAAGCACCGTTTCATCCAGCCATGACATACTTACACACTGCATATCCAAAGTCTGGCAACTTTTTTGACATTCTGCTCCAATTGTTCCTGCAGTGGTGTTTGTACAGTCAAAGTAGACCATGGGAGATTCACAGACTAGAGGAAGGAAAGAAATGAGAGCAGTAAGAAATGGTGCAGGGTTTACCCCCACAGCTGTAGCCATTCAAGCCATCTAGAAATTATCTGGAAATTGTGTGTTTCAGCTAGTAGGGATTGCTGTCCCTATTCAATCTGCTAAATAGATTCACTTCAGAGCACTGAATTCCCAGAAAAATAACCGCAGTATTTAAGAAAAAAATATGAAGAAAGAGGTGTTATTAATCTAGGTTCACTCCTGCCTTTTATGATAACTGTTGTACTATAACTAAATGAGAAATACTATTATTTAAAGATCGATTAAGAAAAAACAATTCTATGAACTATTTCTGTCCAAAACCTGGCACAGAGAAAATGATAAATAGATTTATTTTATTTTTTTTACCTGGATTTGGATTGGGTGCTCCAATACAATTCAGTCTTCCCTGAATGCAAGTGCTGCAAGAGAGGGGAAACATTTTTTTTTTTTCCTCTCAAACCATGTACTGAGACCAAGAGCTACTTCTTTCTTGTCAGGTTTTAGAATTTTCAAAGGAATTCCAGAATGCTGTTTTGCAGTTTCAGGAAAGAATTTCCCTTCAATACCACTACTAGTGCTACTTTCATATGACAACCATTATTGCTTAATGGGAAAAATCATATATTGAAATGAGTATGTGTCTCTGCTTGTTACTTATTTTCTCATAGTACTTCTTGCTGGTGCAGTCATTGTTTTATGCTTGAAAAATCATAAAATTAAATAGAAAATGCACCTAAATACAGTTGCTTTATCAATCTGGAAATATCATGTTATCATAGAACCGTGTAGGTTTGAAAAGACCCTTAAGATTATCAAGTCCAACCACTAAATCATGCCTTTAAGCACCACATCTACAATTTTTTTTAATACTTCCAGGGATGGTGACTCCACCACTTCCTCAGGAAGCCTCTTCCAGTGCTTGATAACCCTTTAAGCAAAGAGATTTTTTCTAATATCCAATCTAAACCTCCCCTGGTGCAATTTAAGGTCATTTCCTCTCACTCTATCACTTGTAACCTAGGAAAAGAGACCGACACCCACCTTGCTTTCAGGCAGTTGTAAAGAGCAATAAGGTCTCCCCTGAGCTTCCTTTTTCTTGAGGCTAAACACCCCCAGTTTCCTCAGCTACTCCCCTAAGACTACAGGCTGACAGGCCTGTAGTTCCCCAGATCTTCCTTCCTGTCCTTCTTGTAGATGCGCATCACGTGCTAAGCTCTAGTCAACTGCGACCTCCCTGGTTAGCCAAGGATGCTGATAAATGGTTGAAAGTGACTTGGTAAGCACTTTCACCAGCTCCCTTAGTACCCTTGGGTGGATCCCATCCAGTTCCATAGACTTAAGTATGTCTAAGTGGTGTAGCAGGTCATTAACCTCTTCTCCTCGGGTTACAGGGCCTTCGTTCTGCTCCCTGTCCCTGTGTTCCAGCTCAGGGAATATGTTAAAATATTCTTAAAAGAAATTAAAAGGAATATTCTTAAAAGTTTAAAGTTGAAAAAAAATGAGAGAGCATTGTATTGAAATTCGGGCAAGGCAGTGTAAGACCAGTTTAAATTTAGCAGAATTTGATGAGAAGATATATACACTATTACTTGAGCGATTTGCAAAATATTCTTACCATAGAAGCCCATTTTCATGGACAACTCCAAATGGTATGGGAGATCCTTTGTAGTAGCAGGGGCATTCATGAGCGGGCACACATTTGCCACTGTCATCCATGTAGGTTCCATTTATACAGGTGCAGCCATCAACTGGGACAAACCTAATGTTGCATATGACGTCAGGTTCACTCAGAGATCGACAAGTGGGTTGACAGGAAGAGATGGTATAGCTGTAGCTTAGGGATTTGGGACATGAGGTGGTGTATTTTGCTTGAAAGAGGAAAATAGAATAGGTTTGTTAATTCCAGATGGTAAATTCTGGTTGGAAAATACCCCTACGTAGGCAGTAGAAACAACACAGAAGCAATAGTAGACACCTCTACCTATGTTGCATCTTTCATGTAAATGTATGTCTGAATACTTCCAGAGTCAGACCTGAAAAGCTACTGTACATGTGGAGTAAGCAATGTATGCAAAGAAGAAAATATTTTTTCAAATGAAATTTCAGAAAGAAACCTCCATTTGTCACTGCCATTCATTCCCAAGACTTCTAAACCTTTTGAAGTATGAGACAAGATGTCTCCCTGAATGTCTTCTGGTATGTTGAAAACAGACTTAGTGCATTGGTGGGACTCAGCATGCAGCTTCAGAGACCTTTCATTTGCAAGTGTTCTGATTAGTAGTTCTGATTAGTATTACTACTACTGTTACTTTAATATGTCACATTTTCTCTACTATAATTTGTGATACATAAAAGCTGTAGTGAAATTCAAAGTTGGACAGAAACAGGTGGAGGCACTTCCATAACAATGGTCTCTTTCCTAAGCAAGCTATGTCTTCCATCTATTCGTATTCGCTCTTGCTAGCAATGGATTGATTCTAAGGGAACAGCAGAGAATTACTTCCAGGAGTGCACTTAAAATCCCTTTCTCAACACTCACTATATTTGTTTAGGAATCAGTATAAAATGTCTCTGATCAGCAGTTTTTATTGATGTGTGTTCTTATGAAAGGTGATAGTTAAGAGTACTTACAGCAGACATCAGTCCTCCACCCGTGCAGCTGGATTCCTTTTGCAGCACAAGCTCTCACATAGGAAGACAGGGCTGCACACAGACAGTCCTCACTATTTGCACAGTTACATGTGTCAAACATGCAGTTCTAAGAATGCACAGGAAAAAAAATTCTCAGCACTGGCAAAATTGCCAATAAAAAAAAAATAAATTAACATTATCTTTCTGGTCTTATGCACTAATCTTCCTTCAGATATGCTTACTTATAGACAATGCTAACATAGCTTTATCACTTTCCAGTCTTTGTCTAAGTTTCCTGGGAGGGGAGAATGAAAGTACTGGAAATTCAGTCAATATCTGCAGTTATTATTGGGAAACAATGGTATTAAAGTCCTATACGTTTAACAGCTCTGAACTGTATTTACGAATATGCTGCACTATAGCATACAAAGCTGTATTCACAGTACGCAGTCCAGATGTGTCACTTCACCCGTCTCCATACCTGGATGATTCATCGTGACGAGAAAGACTGGCAACACATTGATAGCAGAATGATGATAATTAGCAATGGACTTTCTGTGCCAAGTAGTTAGTAATGACATAGGTGGCTGATGAGGCAACAGTTCACTGATATTCAAACAAGTATTTGACATGCCTTTACTTTCTACTACATGTATATATCCACCCCGGAGTAAATAGCTACGTTCTCACATGCAAGCAAGTCAGGATCTTGAAACCAAGACTGACAATTGAAATAAGGTAAAGTTACAACACAAACAGAAACACAAGTTGGAAGAAGGAAGTGCTGCAGTACAGGAGTTAAAATACAGGCATTGCATAAAACATGTCTGGAACAGTCCTTTTCTGGTAGCTAGTTGTAATGGTCTTATTTCTACTGTTTCTAAAGGGAAAAACAGTTTAAGTACCGTGTGGTAAACAGAGGGATTCACTGCATAGTGACAATCAGCAAAAGGTCCTTTGCTGTCTGTTAGTAGTCCACACCAATGCTGAGCATATTTTTCTGTGAAGAGAACAAACAAGGTAAGTGTGCGTTACTCTCTGTATTTTGTTAGTCACAAAAACACACTGTCCTGGTCTATGAAGCCAGTTCTGAAATTGTATCAAGTCTTTCTGTCTCTTGTCTTTTTTTTTTTTCACCAGCTTGTGGGCAAAGATTCCTAAAACCAAAGGAAGGGATGAATAAAAGATTTCCAAAGAGACTGCTGCCATCCACTCCTCTGACACCATGCTGTCGGCTTAGAATCCTCTTTGTTTTCAATGACTATATAGTTTCCGTCAGTTATGTTGCTATGACTCTTCCTTTACTTTGTTACTTATCCCTAATGCTTTCATTTTGAATATTTGTTTCTGATTTCAGATATATGTTTTTACCAAGTATGTAAGTATTTATCCTCTTATCTTTACTTTGCAACATATGTGTTTCCCTTGGGGAAAAGCAAAAAAAAATCCTAGAAAAAAATTCTAAACACACACCATTATCAATGCTGAGCGCACAAGGGTTCTCAAAGCTGTGCTGGATATTAGGACATGAAGCCTGAGTTTTCCACGTATTAGCAAATGCTGTTGCTGTTCCTTCAATTATTCCACTTATGACCTTGAAGTCATCAGTTTGGATATTATTGAAATTTCCACAGAGACCTGTTGACAAGCAATGAAAAGTTTATACTGCTCATACTAGACAAGACATTAAGCAAGTTGTTCTTTTATTTCATTCACTTACCACAGGTCTGGTTTTTGAAAATAGGATCCAGTCGCACATACACTTGCATGATAGGTATGATTTGGATTTCAAGGAGGACACCAAAGTTTGTCTGCATGATGATGAAAAACGATGAAGGTCTGAACACAGTGGCATTAGCTAGAGATGAAAAACAGAATGATCACTTTCTGAATGAGGTCAAATGCTGGAAACGGTGCATCATTATACTATTCTTCCTGAATTTCTGTTGCAACTGTTGCAAATTCTGAGGTGAAATAAAGCCAATCTTTATGAAAATGAATCAGAAATGTAAATCAAAATTTACAGTTCAGACTTTGCTTGTAGCTACCAAGTTGTTAGCTTGATTTGCTGTCTTAGCATTAAGCAGTTGGAGATTACCCCTTCCAAGAGAATAAGAAGGAAATACTATATGGCACTGAGTGTTAAGAAGAATACTTCTGTGTTTGTTTCTAAGCTTGTACAGCATACATTAGAGCCCTCAATCTGCTGGAAAGGGAGAATGAGCAAATCTGGAGATCAGAGATATCGCATGGAATCATTAGTTGTGTAGAATTATTAGTTATTAAAACAGAGAGCAAAAATCAAATTTCTGTCTGAGGAAGTGTAAGCACAGGGGTGGTAAGTTAAAAAACCCCAAACAACAGAAGAGGTAGAAGTGGTAAACATATGTCTTCTGTGTTCAATTCTGAGAGGTGAGAAGGAAGTGAACCTTAAAGTGATCAAATCAGGAGAGTGTAAATGCTGTTTGCTTCTGTTTGAACTCTTGTCTATGCGCCTATCTTCCACTTCTGCTTGTATGACTCAGGAGGTATCTCAAAGAGAACCAAGCTGTGAACATGCAGGTTCTGAACAACTCACAGTCCTTTTATCTCCCATAGTTTAAGAAAATAAGCAGATGTGGAGCTGAAGTTCAGAGCTTATTGCTCGCTGATTGTTAGAGAAAAAATACCTGCTGAGAAGGGCAGATGGGTGTAGATTGAATTCACAAACACACCACCATCAGGTCTGACCTCGATGAGCTGTAAGGAAGAGGAACAAGAGGCAACTGTGTGAAGGATAACTAGTCCAACAAGGAATGATAGTGATGATGCCAGCGTTATTAATTAAAAATATATTAAATAAAAAGTGTGGCTGTTTTGCAGTTTCACCTCCCCCTTCTTTCCACTTTGTACACTTTACTGATTTTCCTTGCCATAAAAGAATTATTCTTAAAGAGACTTTCTCAACTCCTTAGAGAATTACATCATCTTGGTTTGAACACATCTTTGTGATGAATTACATCCCTTACTGTTGTACCTGTAGTTTCTAATGTAAAAGCTCATGCTTTTTCCATCAAATTGGCAGAGAAAATACCTTTCTTCTGCTTTGTGAGTACAATGGGGTTTTTTTTTATGAACTTCCACAAAGCCATATTTATGGCTCATCTGACTTTTGTAACAAAACCAGTTTTTTTTCACTTGATTAAAAATAACATGTCTTTATCTTATATGCTGACCATTTGAGAAAGAAATGCAGTTCCCTGACTGATTAAGGTCTACCTTCTTTTACCATATATTTAATAGTTATTTCCCATGTTCATTTTGCATTCTTACAGTTTGTCCATTATTCATGAGGAGGGTCACTGTCTTTAAACACGTCTCAGTGTCTGTTAGGCCACATTTGCGTAGTTCTACCAAGATGGTGAAAATTTCGTCTTTACAGTGCTGAAAAAAAAAAAAAAAGCCAAAAGTTATTTCATGGAAGGCTGATTACAGAAGCTTTCCCTGTAAAATTCTCTCTCGACTCTGAAAAAATATTTCTGTTTCTGGAGAATCCCAAATCCCTGACCTTCTTTGGCCTAAAATTCAGTTTTACCTTTTGTAATGATTAGGAAGAATGAGCAAACTAGTATTTGGTTTTGCATTTTATTGATGATACTAATATTGGGGAGTTTTATTCATGCCTACATCTAATGTTTGATTCAATTCTACTGTATCTCTTATCTTTCTGTAGCTGATACCAATGCTAGACAAAAATTTCAGATAAAACATTTTTCAGGAGAACAGTACATACAGCATTTTTTTTTTAACTGAATTGTGCAGATGGGGAAAAAGGAAAGTGAAGAACAAACAAGAAAAGTCCCTGAAGGATCAAAACATTTCACTTGCACATTGCTGTAAGTAAATACTTTGATTATAATTAACTTTTAATTTTTCTATTTCTTATGGCTTATTTTTAAATCGGTTCAGAAATGTTTTAAATCTAAATTAAATGTATCAGTTGACTCAAATTGAGTTTTGGTATTTGAACTTCCCAAAAATGTAACAAAAATATTAGTCCTATAAATTAAAAATAAAAATTCAGAATTGTTAGTGTAACTTTTCAGACTTGTACCATTTGGTCCAATACCATATAATACAGTAACACTGCAAAAATACTGCAGCTCAGTAAGAAAACTAGATTAATAACACTGAAGAATGTAGACTAAGCAAGTTCTTAAAAAAGGCAATGCTCTTCAACAATTACTATATCACAGAACTGGAAATTTCCCAGTGAACACCATATACTTCATATGACATCCTAATAGTTAACTGATGATTGTCACTTGAATGACAGCCTATGTTCTAGGAAGCATCTGGCTAAGAGGCAGTTGAACATCTGTATGTTAAAAGAGGTGATTGAAATCACCTTTTCTGTCTAGAAACGTGTAAGGCTTTATGACCTAGTAATTTCTGATCCCCACCTTAGAAAGGACGTAAGTGCAGTCTCCATGGTGATCATAATGTTTTTTATCATATGTGGAAATGTGCGAACCTCCCTCTACTGAACATGTTCCTGGGCATGACATGTCTTGGCAACTCCACTGGCCTCCATTACAGGTACTGGGAGAGAGCGAATAAAGTTAGATGAAATCATTAACAGTAGTCCAGAGTAAAAGGAATTTCAGCAATGTTAGGTTCAGCTATTTTGTTATTGTTTTTTCCCTTGAAGCTGTAGTTTGACACACAATAAATCTAGGTTTAAGACTTTCCAAATCATCCAACATGTGATGCAGTGCATTAGAAGGAGTGACTCTGGTATGCATTCACTTTGCTTATTTAGTTGTTTTCCTTCTTTGGACAGGTGAACCCTCCAGCAACAGGTATTGGGTGAGTAATTGCTTGGGTTTTGCAGCTAACATAAAAAAAAAAATAAAATGACAAATTAAAATCTCTTCTGGTTTATTATACAAATGGGTCAGTAACTAACAGAAATGTGACCCCATATCTACTCCTGATGCAGAGCATATTTCTGTTCTAAACTGATGTAGTAGTGCACGGAAACAGGATTAATAATTGTGAAATCAAGGTTGTATTGTGTCACCCCTTACTTTCTCCAGAGAAAATAAATATTTGCAAATGCATAAATGACTGCAAGTTCATTCCCCTTAGAGCAGTCCAAATGTTTGAACAAAATAAACAAAGAAGCATTTTCATTGACTGGTGAGAAATCTAAACATTGTAAAGCCTTGCTTTGATCGCATTGAGTTAGAGTACAAAGCTAGCTAAGGCTGTTGCTAAATAAAACAAAGAATGTTCTTTAGGGGTATTTTGGAACTGTAGCAGTCAGTTAAATACACATATCAATTACCAATGATGTAATTGCATGTAATAAACCATTAGACTCATGAAATATATAAGAGAAGACAGTAAGAAAAGTAACAAAGGTTACCAGGAATGGCACTGCTCTGAAAAAGAAGTTCCTGGAGCATAGGTGTTGCCATTGTAAACACAGGAGCACTGCTGATGGGGAATGCAGCCAGAATTGTTGACGTCATCAAATACAGTCCCTAGATTTTTTTAAAAAAAAAGACAAAACCTTGATCAATTAAAGAGGCATTTCCTACACACCATTCTTGTTTTTTACAAATCCTAAATATCTTCTTAGAGACAGCTCTGCAGCTATTGTGAATGGACATACCTCTGCTGAGAACAGTAGGACTGCCAGCTTGCACAGTGAAGAATTCAACCTTTGTATTCTTAAAATCCACCTGCTTTGAAAGAGGGACTTACTGTAGCACAGGTGGCATGCTGAGAGACTAGTCTTGATCTATTTGCTGTTCTGCTTTCCTGCTTTCTGAATATTGCACATGTATCGGCATTCAGGTATCTTTTGTCAGCTGTGACATGACAAATGCTTGTCACTTGCAGCTATGCAAAATGCAAATATAGGAGGCTTAAGCCCCATGGAACCTGCCCAAATCCTAAAGGTAAGCTGTTATTGTTTTTTGAGATCAGAGATGTGAGTACGTAGGAACTTGCCTGGGGGGCAGAAACAGCCATCCATACAGTGTTCTTCACAAAACTGAGATCGTTCAGGATTGGTGCATGTGTCAGCACAGGGGGAGCTGCACTCTTGGTACTGCATGTTATAAGGACACTTCTTGGCTGAAATTTTAAAGGAGGAGAGGGGTTTATTTTTCAGTCAAAAGTATTGCTAGTGCACTATATATGAAAATATATTTATTTACATTTTTCAGCTAGATGTAAAACCACACTAAACAGCAGATTGACCACCAGCTCTCAAAATTGTCAAATTTAGTCACCTAGATCCATATTCTACAGCTGAGATGTGCTTTCCGTGACTGTCTGATACTGAACTGGATTTCTGGGGACAGCAAGGTAATAACCCCACAGTCAGCAAGGCCTGTGTTTCTACTGAAGGCACCTTTCTTGCAAACTGTATTGCTAGTGAAATGCAAGACATAAATTCCTAAAGATTTAATATATTTGCATTTTTCAGATACCATTACAAGGACAAAGAGTACTTCATGGGCTTTTGTTTTAGAGCAAATACTGTGACAGTATCAACGGCTATACCCCATGATCTAGTATGTCTCTAATTCAGTGCAAATCTATATGAAGTTTAGTGGTGCAAACTCCTCGCTACCAAGCAAGAGGAGATAAATTTTTAACCAGCTAAACACCTATGAAGACTTAATCAGTTAATAATTCAGAATAAACACTGCTGTAGCCACTGTGAGAAAACAGAAATACAAGCAAGCAAGTGCACCTCATTCTTTCTCCTTTTTTATTTGCTTCCTGTACTGTCCTAGTTAATTAAATAACACTTTGACTCTCAGTTAGAGTATCCATAGCGATAGTGATTGTGTTTAATCCAGTTTGCATTAAAACCCTTAGCTCTTTTGATGAAGGCTTCATGGTTGAACTTGTACATCAGAGCCCTCTGGAGAATACAGTTAAATGGCCTGTAATTTCTCATGCATCCTCAGCATTATTGGAGAGCTTGTTTTTTGCTAATTACCGAACATAAAGTAAGGCTATCTCCAGTGATACTTACGGCACAGTTTTGAGGTTCTCCAGTTCAGAGGATGCCCACCAGCATGAGCACACTGCCGGGAGTATTCAGCAAAGGTGTGACATATGCATGAGGCATTTTTAGACTCTTCAGAGAGGCACAAGTCATCTTGACAAACCATAATGTACTCTCTAACATCAACTAGGTCATTGCACTCTGCGAATGGAGAGCTGGTCAGTGTTCTCTGGCATATGTCATCCTTGGGAGAAAAAAACAAAACAAAACTTCCAGAAAATAGAATGGAGCAATTTTTTGGTATTGTTAGTTTGTATAATTAATACAATCTTATATTGCTCTTTAAGTTGCTTTTCCTGTTGACCCATCTGAAGGGGTCAGGGTAGAAGGGTGCAGATAAATTTGAAAAAAAAAAGTTTAAAAGAATAGTTAAAAATGCTTACAAAATTGTCAGTGCAATTATTTGGCAAGGTAGAAGTGGAGTCTTCACAGTTTTCTGTTGGCCCATCCATTTTCTGCATATTCCCAAACTCCAAGGCTGTCATCTTAATATCTGTGCAAAAGAAGTTTAATAATGAAGGTTGGGGGGTTTTGTTCAATGCAACTGCCTGTTATCTTTTTCTCCTCTCAAGAGTTCTGCTCAAGACTGGCCAAGGCACATAGTTCTTTAAATCTGATCATCACCAAAGGAAGCACTGTCTCAATTTACCTTGCACAGCACCCTGGAAAAAGTAAACATTAGAAAACAATTCTCAGCCTATTGCACCTAGATGCAAACTGAGATTTTTACTAGAAAAATAGCAAACTGTTTTCAGATAATATTGAGTCCATGCAGTGAAGAGAGGAAAGAATCTAAACTGGGATTTGGACAATGGAGACTGCTGTGAGACAAGGTTTAGGAAAGAGTTCAAGCTGGGAATAGACAAAACGATGAAGGTAAGGTCTTACAAAGATCATACAGTTCAGCAGACAAATGTGGATATACCAATTTTTAGACAGAACCGAAACAATAAATTTACTGACTAGACAAATACAACTGCATTTGTTTATTGAATCTATTTCTATATTTATTTATGTTATTAGTGAAAAGCTGGCTCATTTTTATGGAGTTAGCTGACTAGGTAAATAAAACCATGGCATACAAGAAATATGTAATCACTTGTTAGCACCAGTACTATATTTATACTTAAAGTATTAAATTACATTATCTGATCTCTGTACTACGTATTTTTTAACAGAGATGGAATTGTATTTTCTGGGTAAATCATTTAACAGGATAGGAAAAGCAATGTTGATCATGTTAGAGTTAAAGGAATACAAAAAAAAGCATGTTGGAGATTTCAGAAACCAATTTTCATTATTTAAAAAACTTACTGTTTGAATAGAACTCATTGTAGATTGGAAAGCCATTGAAGTCCCCACAAAGTCCACAAGTCTGATTGACATATTTCTCATTCAATTCCAGCTAAAATGATGGGCAGTAAATTGATAGACATTAGTATAAACATTCTAAAACACATTCAAGACCGCTGAAAGCACCTGCACCTGCTGCCTTTAAGTACTTTTCATTGGCTCTGTGTAATTTTATTTAGCAATCTAATTCAAACCTGAGGGATAGAATAAAGAGTTGGCTTGGATTTGATTTACAATGCAAAGTCCAAGCTATTGATGCTATTGATGCAGACTTAACTTTTCACTGTAATATCTGTCTTGTTCTCAGCCTCTTTCTCTCTATTCATTCTTCAGAAAGAAAATCAAATCCATAGGAAAAATGAGGTTCTAAGAGAGTGAAATTCTTACAGAAAATGATATTTGAAGGGGTAAGTAGGCCCTGTAACAATGGCAATATGTTAATGATATGATGAAAATGGTTTTTCATCCTATTTTAAGCAGATATCTGCTATCCACTAGACATAAATCTGTGTAATTTTATTTAGGACTAACTGGATGCAAACCTATGTTTATTATGAAAGAATTGCTCAACACTATGAGATGAGAAGGCAATAGTAACCCCCTAAACAGACAGGGACTGGCCTAATCAAAGATTAGCTCTGGGCTCTGAAGCTGCAGACAGGTTCGGAAGCAGTTCTTACCAGGATACTGTCATCTTCATTCCACAGTAACACAATACCCATTTTGCTGACAACTTTCACGTAAGTGCCGCTTTTCTCTATCATAATTCCAGATTGGCTGTATGGCAGTTGAACTCTGGGAAAAGGCAGAAAGAATGCTAGGTATTTTCTGATCCAGATGTTTGAGAAAGAGAAAAAAAAATGCTTGTGGTATCCAGCATCTATAGGGATTCTAAAATAATGCAGCTGTGTGGAAAGAAAAGCCATTAAAAAATAAGATGGCCCAACATTGTGAAATATGGATCTGAACCTGGATCCACCTTTTCAGGAGTTTTCATTCAAATTTTATTTTAGAGGCAATCTTTAAGGGAAGGATTGATTTGCTGTGAAAAGAATTAATAGCAACTTCTTCATTATTTTGGCAAAGTTGTCAGATTTATTGAAGAACACATAATTTCCTCCACCCAAATACACCAAAATACTTGGCAACTTTGAAAAAAACATCTGTCATTACTAAACAAGCATTATGATTAAACTTACTTGTTGCTGTTGATCATGACAACACCCTTTGTTAGTTCAGCAGCTACACCTTCAAGTTTCATGGTGATGCGGTTGATTGTTACAGCATTTTCCTCCATTGTGCGCCTAATCTGGATGTTGAAATCCTCATAGGGAGTGTTGCAATGGGATGCAAAAACATAATTACAGAGTCCAGGGAAGGAGAATATGTCTCCATCAAAGGTCTTGAAGTGGAAGTTGCCCCATGTACTGCATACGCGGCCATTGTGAGCAGGATTGGAAGCTGTGAATTAATATTAGCTGTAAAAAAATGACTTAAAATTCCCAGCCTTGAGACAGTGAAAGTCAGCTTGTCCAAGGATTCTTTGAATAGTTTTTGCCTGCCTAGCTCCATTTGTTTTCTGTCCCTCTATCCCTTATAAAACTGTGTATCCATTCTTTGCTCACCTTATACCTGTTACTCATATTATATATCCCATAGTTATAGTTATGTACAGCTAGAGCTTTGCTAGTTGTCCACATTTCAGTTAAGATAACAGTTCGGTATTATATTTTTTAATGACCCTTTTTCTCCCCTTAATAATCCATGATTTCCTTTATTGGTGCCTTTCCCTATTTGTATTAGATTCCTCTGTCTACGTCGCCTAAAATTGAAAACTTACTGAATACTTACGGGTTATTACTGGATTTGTCAGCATTGGCTGGATGATGTTCACCTTAGATGAAACTGTAGCAGAAGTTAGAAAAAAGAAAGAAAGAAAACAGAAACTAGTATAATAATATCAAAATTTGCACCTAGAAAGGACTAGAAAGTTAATATACCGGATCCAATGAAACACTGTTAAACCTGTTTGGTTTTACATTGGCCATGGATCAGGTCAAAAGTGCATACTAAAATTCAAGATCAGGATAGTTAAATCATAAGAAATTGCTTTCAACTGTAATGATCTACGTTTTCTACCTTTTAATTTTGACTCTTATGAAACTCTGTATTGTGTTAGGAGAGGCAGAAATTCAGAATTCTGCATATTGGAGTGCTTCAGACACATCGAACAGTACAAAAGGTTAAGCTGTATTAAATTGGTCTGATACTGGTACAAAAGCATAGTTGCTTTTACACCTCCTCTTTCTAAGGAGGGAATAAAAACTTTAATTATCTACTTTGTTCTCTGTTTAATATTCTTCTGTTAAATGCTTAAAAGTCCTTAGAAATTACTGCAAATCTGTTGTACAGGATGATCATGAATCACTACGTGGTAAAAATCAATGAAGCTGACAGCTTGCCAGAGTGCTGTCATTTCCTTGTGTTATAAGGAACCAAATGTCCTGCACTTTGATTTTATATATACATATTCATGCACATATGCATACAGCCTCTACAAACACACATCTGTTTTCTTAGTTACCAATTATTATACAAATATAACCGTAATGTCTGTGTTTACTAATTGGTATTTAGTAAATATATTGCTATTCTTATAGTGAAAGAGGCTTGTTAAGATAAATTTATCTTTATTTGACATTACCAGCAATATACTAAAGAGGTTTTTTTAGGCATTTTTATTATTTAGTAGAGATGTAGCAAACAAACACAAAACCAAAAACAGTATAATTGAACGTACTATTTTGTTTCTGCTGAACAACCTCAGTGTCTTTTCTTCCTGCTTCCTGTTGGATTTCTATCTGGGCTCCTGTGAAGAAATTGTAAAAAGCATATTAAATACAATATCATGTGTCAAAACTTTTAAAGAAAAGAATTTAGATAGAATAAAAGGACCCAGATACACCTCTGTAAGACAAAGGGTAGAGTCCTTTGTCAGATCAGGCAAAAATTAAGCAGGGCCCCAAAAAAGGTAAAATGTCATTATAGAAAAAGACTTTCTATTACAAATACACAGAGTTTGAAATCTAAATAACATTTCATGTGTGTCTGCTTCCCCCCCCCCCCCCCTTTAAAATTCACTACAAGGGATTCTAATGACTGGATCACAGCCCTTATTTCACTGCTGCACTAAATATCACTAATATGTGAGACATTTACAGGAAAAATTCACAAAATCTAAGTAATTTGTTAAAATTGCTGTGTAGTAGTTAAGAAATAGTAAAAAAAGGCACAGGACTGGTTAAAAGTAACAAGGGACTTAGGGCTTGATCCAATAATGGTTGCAGATGTTTATATGCCAGTTTCTTCAGCCCTAAGCATAGGGCCTTTTTTTTCTGGAGCAAATCTAAAGCCTCAGTCAGGGATCTAGATTTGCTTTACAGCTGGATGCAAGAAGGTACCTCTGCGTGATAATTCAAAAGCCCATAGCCTGAGCAGTAACCCAGCAGAAGTAACCAGAAGAACCACGTTTCCACGTTTCTACCCCTCTTCTCAGTCTGAGATGGTTCAAACTCATGTCTCTTCTGCAGAAAACCTTAAGCATCATACTATAAGTCTATTTGACCAAGGGTTTGTGCTACCCCAGCTGAAGCTGAGACACAAGGCTGAAAGCACTGGGACAGTGACAAAGGAGGAAAAATAGGCCATAGTCATATGACCACATGATTAGGGCACTCAGCTACATCAAAACTGTCCTATTCTTGTCCCTTGCATCAAGGATTATTTTTGTACCTCCAGTTAAATGGTTACTGGATCTATGTGAACTGTCTTCCAGATGCGTTGTCCTCTCTATCATGACTCCATAAGTTTTTAATTCTTTTCTATGCATGGCTCATCAATACCATACCAGAGGAGGTATTGGCAAAGACTTCTGAAAGATGACAAATATTGACCTGAACACTATGATGCCTAGAAAAAGGCTGACCCTGAGCTTCTAAGTCAGTGCTCTAATCTCTAGTCTTTTACAAGTAAATATGGCAGGCATTTCCTGTAAAAGAAAAATAGCTATAACTTTATTTTGTGAAGGATGGAATTCTGTCAGCATGTGATAACTGTGCTTGGAACATGTTGACTAACATGTACCTATAACCTGCCAAGTTTAAATCCTCAAAGGATTTAGGTAATGAAATGACTTAATAGCTGAATACTTATCAGGATTATGTGAATGAGCACTCTAGGTGTCTAAAGAATTTCTCAGTCAAAGAGGAATTACCTATGTAATTTAGTCCTAAGCTAAGTCCCCTTTTTCCTTATATAATAGGTGGGAAGAATTCACTGACTCAGAACTGGATCCATAACACCCATCTCATTGAACAGGGAGCCACACTGGTGGAAGAGGGGGAAATGTCAAAATCAGGGGTGTGTCATAAACCAAAGTCCGCTTTCATAAAATCACAGAATAGCTTGAGTTGGAAGGGACCCTAAAGATCACCTAGTTCCAGCCCCCTGCCATGGGCAGGGACACCTTCCAGTGGACCAGGTTGCTCCCAGCCCCATCCAGCCTGGCCTTGGACACTGCCAGGGATGGGGCACCCACAGCTGCTCTGGGCAGCCTGTGCTGATGTCTCAGCACCCTCACAGTAAAGAATTTGTTCCTAATATCTTATCTAAATCTACCCTTTTTCAGTTCAAAGACATTCCCCCTTGTCCTATTGCTACATGCCCTTGTAAAAAGTCCCTCTCCAGCTTGCTTATAGGCCCCGTTCGGGTACTGGGAGGCTGCTGTAAGGTCTCCCTGGAGCCTTCTGTTCTCCAGGTGAACAGCCCCAACTCTCTCAGCCTGTCCTCATAGGACTGGTGCTCCAGCTCTCTGAGCATCTCTCTGTGCTTACATTCCTTACTGAGCATTTCCCCCATATTAAGATCCTTGGCCCAGATACCTCCATGAAATCTGGAAACTACCTTTGTCTTAAAAATAACAGGATCAGGAACACATCATCATTATTATTATTATTATTAATATTAATATTATTATTATTATTATTGTTATTATTGTTGTTATTGTTATTATTGTTGTTATTGTTATTAGTATTATTAGTATTAGTATTGTTGTTATTATAGTTATTATTCTAATGTAACTTCTGGCTGTGTCCATCAGGTGAGCAGACTAAGTACTTGATACCAGAGCTGAAGGATGTTTGTCTGAAGGGATTCAAGCCCAGGAGACTGATGGCTCTGGAGGACAGGGTTCTGGGCAGCCTCACCATATCTAGAAGTTGCTGCAGTGCCTGCAGGTTCTTTCAGACTGAAGCTTTTAATTCTTTTCTCACCTAACTTTATGCGTGACAACTAGTGATGTACAAAGAAGTAACTTAGGACAGAGTTTAACCATTTTCCATTTCCTGTTAGTCTTTCAGTATCACAGATAATACCATTATCCTCATGCCCTGAGGGTACTGAGGCAGCTTTTGGAGGAGCTTGCCAAGCCACTCTCCATGATTTATAAGCAGCCCTGGCTAACTGGAGGAGTCCCAGAAGACTGGAGGTTAGCCAGTGTGACGCTGATCTACAAGAAGGGCCAGGAGGAGGATCTGGGAAACCACAGGCCTGTCAGCCTGATCTTGGTGCTGGGGAGGGTTATGGAGCAGATTGCCCTGAGCACTATCATATGGCACATGCAGGACAGCCGGGGGATCAGGCCCAGCCAGCGTGGGTTTATGAAAAGCAGGTCCCGCCTGATGAACCTGATCTCCTTCTAAGACAAGATGACCTGCCTAGTGGACGATGGAAAGGCTGTGGATGTTGTCTACCTGGACCTTAGTAAAGCCTTTGACAGCATCTCCCACACCATTCCCCTGGAGAAACTGGCTGCTCATGGCTTGGGTGGCTGCACTGTTCACTGGGTAAAAAGCTGGCTGGCTGGCCGAGCCCAAAGCATTGGAACAGGCTGCCCAGGAAGGTGGTGGAATGACCATCCCTGGAGGTATTAAGAAAATGCATAGATGTGGGTTTAGTGACGTGGATTAGCAGTGGACTAGGCAGTCCTGTGTTAACAGTTGGACTTCATGATCTCAAAGGTCTTTTCCAGCCTGTATGATTCTATGATTCTATGATATGGTTAGGTAAATGCATTCATATCATTATAATTGATACTGATCAGGTAAGAAAAATTGATACTAATCAGGTGAGACAAATTCCTCTGTAAGGCTTACAAAAAGGTCAGAATTTGCTCTCACCCAACACATCTACAGGAATCTCAGCAGGCATAGAATCCTAGAATGTTTGTTTATTCTAGCATGAGAGCCTTTTTAACAGAGAAAAAAATTAGCATATACATGTACTTCGGTCTGTTAATTTTTCTCAAGGAAATGGCAGGGTCTTTTGTTTACTTAGCAAATACATATTTCCCAAAGAAGTTCTAGCTGCATTGGTTTATTTAGCAATTGCACAATGTCACGTTGTTGACCATTATAAAAATAAGTGTCTTTCAGTTGTAAGAATAGTCAAGTAATTTACTATTTGATTATTTGGGAACTGACCTAGTTATTAAGTATTTCTGGATGCACCTTGCTAAATCTATATCCAGCTGCGAATAGTCAAGTACAGAATGTTTGTGGAGGTGGCATGGGATTAGGCCAATATCCTTTAGTCACTCAGGACATCTGAAAATACTTTCCACAGAGTGTGATTCAAATAAATAAGAGTTTTCTGGACACTGTCTAACACTGTCTAACCACTTTTCAAAGCAATTTATCGGATTAACATTAGGTAGTACAAATGTTCTTGTTCAGTGAGTGACTGAAGATGCTTTTGGCTGAGGCTGTGTAATTCTAAATGTAAGCTTATACTCTTAAGTGACTGTTGTATTTTGTGCTTAAATCAACTTGCCAGTATTTTAGTGTTTATTTTACAAACTATAAAGGAGCCTAAAATTATATTTGCACTTGTCAACATTTTGAAAATGATAAGCAAGATAAATTTACATAAGCAGTCTGAAGATTTAAAAATGTTAGCTGACAGGGCAGTAATTGCTGTAACTGAAAGGGACTGACTTGGCAAGCTGGCACTCATGCAAGTAATTTCAATTTGAGTGGTCCCATTGACTTAATAGGGCTACTCATACTAATAAAAACTGTCAAGACCAGCCTGATGGATATAGTATTGACAGCAGAAAAAACACATACAAAATGATGGATTGCATGTGCCAAATAAATCTCCCAGTCCTGCTCACGCTCAGTATCAGTAATTTATATAAATATTTGGCATAGGGTATTATCAATGCACAATTAGTTACTGAAAATCATTGCCACGTGAATATTCCTTTCTGGTGTATTTGCAAAAAGAAGTTGCAAGAGATCTTGAGGAATCTGGTATTAGCTCCTGGTAGATGACAAGGTACTGGGAAAGACTGACCCAGTGGTCTGATCTTGCAACTGGAAAATACAGTGTTTTAAATTTCATAAAAACAACATTCATAACCAATTCTAATACAAAATGCAACAGGAATAAAATGCTTTTGTAAGGCATAAGCGATATGAAAACCTGGCATTTTAAGACATGATTAACAGTTCTTTTGGATTTGATTTTCAAGGCTACCTTCCAAATGTAGTTCTATCCAGTATTCGAAGCATTATTAAATTAAATCAGTCCAGTTAATAGACAGACATTAAATATTTAATGAAAACTGAAAAAAAGATATGATAAAGAATGCAACTATCTGTTAAGTGAAACAGTAAAATTAGTGTAGTTGTTTAAAATATACTACTATATCTAGAGTATTTTTATTTTCCCCAATAAAAAAGAGAACTTCTTACCTATCTGATGGAGACAGCAACCTGCTAACAAGAAAGCCCATTTTTGTACCCATATCCCCCTGCCAAACCCCATTTCGAGTGGAGTCTGGCACAAGGATGTTTGGTCTAAAGTTGGTCAGAAGGAACAATTCCCTTGTGCTCCATCAGTCTTATATAGTAGGTGACTTTGGCTTCAGTCCCAGACTGATTCACAGAGTCTAGAAAGGTGGGGTTTGGGGGATTTTAGCAAATGAACAGGTAAACAGAGGATGCTCTTCCTTCCTCAGAAAGTGGCCAATGGTATTTGCATTTTGGGCTGAGTATATACATATACGTACATATATTTTGTTAAGGTTCAGCCTAATAAAGAAACAGAACATGACTGCAAATGAAACACAACTCCTCCTCCACAAATAACAGGCCCTAGAACAAATTTAATTTGGTGCTGCTTTACAGTTACGCGGATAGCATGCAAGTAACTATTATAAGTTTTTCAATACTGTAACTGATGCCAGGCAGCTCCTTGGCAAAAAAGGATTTCTGAAGTCTGAGGAGGCGTGGAGTATTTCATATGTGGGGACCCAGCATTATGAAGTCACCCTGTGCCTCTTGGGGCAGCTAATCTTCCTGTAAAAAGAACAGACTAAAAACCTTGAAGGGTCCTGCGCTATGACATGGTCACACTGAGTGTACACCAGGGAAACTTTTCTGTGTGGTGCTGACAAGCATTAGGCACCTGTCTGGGGAACATTAAGCCAGCTTCACCTAGATTGTATCCTACATTTATTACAGGTGGGCTTAAACCATGAAATCTACTTCTGAATTCTCTGTATAATCTGATTTTGCCTTCTTGTAGAAAATACCAGTAGTAATTTCAGGCAGCCTTACACCAGCTTTGTATGGAAAATAAAAGTTAGATTGATTATGGCCTGTAACCATCATAACATTGTTTCAGTATCATTCCTACATAATTGTTTAATGAATAGAGACAATTGTTTAGAGAATAGAGACAATTTAGAGAAACAGGCAATGATTCAGGCCTGTGAGACTTGCCAGTAGATGTTTTAATGTACTTTTTTTACTGAAGGTTGTCTTTTTGCAGTTCTACTTTCAAAAGCAGGACATGTCACTTTAGCCTTCTTTTTTTTAGTTTGGCATTGGAGATAGGAAGGATGATTGTTCTGGGAAGATCACTGTCTCTTTCAAAGGCCAGTAGACCTTACTTTAATATGGTAAAAGATGGACAAATATGTTCAAAGTTAGTGAAACCATTATTTTAAAACTGCTAGATATGGTGAAAACAACGCACCATCCAGCACTTGGTATACACATAACATTTACCCTCAGTTCATCTTCATTTTCAGCCTCCTGCCAGTTTACAAGGACAAAGGTAGCTGAATGGAATGAGAGCTGCTGTTCAGTGAGGATTTTAGCAAGAGGTACCTGGGCAGTATAATTAGGGTGGGGGAGCCACAGAAGGAGAAAAAAAAAAAAAGGTATACTAGAATGTGTAGAGATGCAGAAAGGACTTTCTTTGCATAAAATGGGACGGTATTATCTTCTGCCTGTCTGGTAAGATTCAGTTCAGCAGTCTCTGCTGATGTTTTCCATTTCTGCTGAAGCAGGGGAAGGTGTCCTAACTGTAAAATGTGATCACAGCTGATTGCCTAATTTCCTTGGGTTCTTAACAAAATCCTACACTGCAATTATAAATTTTAAATTTTTTCCATAAAAGAATAGGAGAGTATAATACAATGTTCTATTCAGGTGTTACTGAACTGTGTAATTTTTTTCCCATTTATTTCAGTTCAGCCCTTATTTCCGCTTTTTGTTTAGTACTAAATATATTAGAACCACATTCATTTAGTATTATAAAATGAACAAAAAAAGAATTTATGAAATATCTGGATTTGATTTTTGGACTGAAATCAGTGGTAGCTTACTATGGCAAGGTTGGGGTACTTTGGCCTGCTGTATCTTTTTTTTTTTTGACATGTTCCCTGTCAAAATATCCAGGATGTTTAATGAAGTTACATCTTCATAATCAGCAGTAAGCTGTTTACACACCCTAGATCTGTATCTTCATGCTTCAGCAGACCAGGAGAAAAGACTGGATTTCCTCTCCATAGAACGTTGTTTTATTCTGTGCTAGTACTGGTAATAAACATTAATTCATCGGTACATAGAGAAGGCAAATGATATCTTCTTCACGTGACCAGTTAGCTGTATTAAATATATATACACTAGTTTCGCGTAAGCAATTGAAGAAGCCATCCAACAAACTAGGCTTTCAACAACTCGTGTGCGTATACCTTTAGCAATGGGTTACATGGGATGGTCAGAAGTAGCAGAGCTTGTTTCCCTTCTCAGTTATACCCACCTCTACAAGAGGAGAGTAACAGAATACCAGGATTTTCTTGTGTTACTTTAAAATATTTGGAGAGAGTTTCTTGTTTCTCATTGGGTATACTAGAGCAAGGGACTATTGATAAAGGGAGGAGTTTTCTGAGGGGGTAGTTAGTGCTTCTGATACTCATATGGTGAAGGTGAGGAGGGTGTCTGTATCTAAGATGGCTAGGTGTCAGTGGGGTCAAGGCTGTTCTTTCCTTTGCCCTGTGTATTTTTTTTTGGAGTTGTTGCCAAGCAGTGTGCTTGTATCAAATGCTTCTTTCTTTTGAGATAGTTTTTTTGTTTTCACTCATTATAACTCTTAGTGATTAAAACAACATAATTCAAACTTGAATATTGTACATCACTAAGCATTTACCAAGGCACAGTATTATATAGCTGTTGTGAAATTTGTCCCAGCTGTGTTTGAAGGTGTTCTTCAAAAACTGTTGCTCAGATATTTTTCTCAAAACTTTAGGTATTCTGGAGCTGTTGTGATAGCTACTGCTGAGACTGAAATTTTTCACCTCCAGGGAGTAGTGATATTGAAATGATGTTCTAATGTTCAGCTTATCTAACCACGCAGCCTCTTTCTCTTCACCCACTCCTTGTGGTGGAAAGGGAGGAAATTGCTAATAACAAAACAGGTACAGAAGAAATTCAGGTCACTCTGTTAGGTGGCTTATAAGATTTTCAAAGTTATCAGGCTATGAGATTTTACTGCTTGCTGGGGGAATTATATACATAGATGAGAATATCACAAAACCCAGAAGGGTTTAAGTAAAGTTGTTCATTGATCATGTGGGTAGTTGCTCCAAGTAGTTCTTGTAGATTAAAAATATAGTGGGAGGACTTCTGAGTTTTCCAGGTGGTACAGTGAGAAGAGCCTACCTATGCAGGCAGGGAGGATCAAGCTCTTCTTTTCAGTTGTATGAGGGGAAAGAAACCCCAGAAACAAGTCTTGAAGTATGTTGATGACAGGAACAGAAGCAGATGTCTTTATTGTTAATGTAACCCACGAATCCACTAAGGGACCACAGTTTTGGTATTGTCTGGTAATAAAACAAAGCACTTTCATTTGCAGGAGGGAATGTTCAGGGAGGTGTTGAAGACATTTTTGTTTCTTCCTTGTTTTTTTCTATTTTTCTCAGTTTTACTGTGTGTGAAATCCAGAAGCTTATCTTGACATCTCAGTGTCAAACAACATGGAAATTAATTTAGGATATTGTTAATCGATATAGACCAGCTCATTTTGTAGGATGTTATTGGAAATTAATTACAACAGTTAAGGATACAGCTGACAAATACACTTCTGATTCTTATTTTCAAAAATCTATACCAATGTATTGTTCATTGAAAGTGCCTCTTGTAACAGTAAATCCAATATATGTGTTATTTGACCCATAATTCTGACAATGGATATACACTCTGCAATTTTACCTTTTCTTCTTGGTTTCTTCCATAGAAGTATGGACAAGATGTGAAACATTGTTTATACCAATTTAATGTAAAGTTTTGCATGCCACATAAAATGTGGATATCATATATGCTGTGAATACTACAATTACAACCTGAAAGTAGATCATATAAAATGAGGGTGGCAAAGGCAAGCATTCAAAAGTTAGGAAGTGGTAGTATTAAGGCATTAAGAAAACCAAAATTCATTTGCCTTCTCTCTTCAAATTACAACTTCACTAGTGTTGAGAACTTCTACCTCCTCTCAAGTATGATAAACCAACCAGAGACAGCTTGGACCTGGGTAAAGCTGTGTTGTGCCTCAGATCTGTGAAGTCCTTACTTGCCATGTGATCTGGGAAAATGGGTGAATAGTTGGATTGGCCAAAGAGAATATTTATTGTGGTGTGAAAGTAAAGTAATGACAGTCTGCAATTAACGTAAACCAAGTTGGCATTAACTTAAGCAGAGAATCCGGCACACCCTTTCCACCTAGCTCTCTAGAGGTTTTATTGCTCTCTGTGGTTTGCCCTGGTAATGCTTTTCTCAGCTTTCTCCGATTGCCTCAACTGTTCTTTCCTTCCATCAGTCTACAGGTGAGTCACCAGGGTTTTGCTTTCCAGCCCTACCTAGGGATTCAAGCTCACTCTCCACCCTTTTTTTAATGGCTTCTTACCTTCCCCCTAATAAATACTGCCACTGTGGAAGAAAATGGTGGACACACTCTGGCCACAAGTTCTTTCCCTGTTTCTTGGAATAGATGATGCAGTCTGTTTTCTGTTTAGTATAGCATGTCACATCACTTAAGAAATCTCAGAGAGGCTTCTTTATGGAAAACAAAGCTGCCCATAGCCTCACGGTGAAAAGCATGTGTAGCGTTAAACCTTTACAGTGAATGGCAGATGAGCTCTGTGTTGTATGTGGCTGTTACTGCTTTTCAGTTTGTTACAGTAACTTTAGAACTGGCTATGCAAGGTACTGTGGGACACAGAAGAAAACTGGCTGTGGACATCAGATCATTTAAATGGAAAACAAGAGAGAGCTAAGCAAGAGTAGCGAAGGTTAGAAGAAACTAAGTAACTTGGCTCATTTGTCAATGACATTAGTCATAGTTTCTTAATTGCAGAGTGACACCTTAAGTGCACAGTTGTGCTGTCTCCCCTTTTCTTGATTCTGTTTCAAAGGATTTGGAAGAGGACCCTGTAACTGGTGTATTGAACTGTTGGCAGGTAAGGAAGAGCAAAGCAAGAGCTCTGCTCACCTTAACTGAGGCAAATGAAATGTGCAAGGAAAATAAATGAACATCATGTCTAATACCTTGGCAACAATGGCTTCTGTGCATTTCAAATAGAATTAATGAAATGTGGTAATTTGTGTTGTGGTTTTCAAATATAATAGCTCTTCTTAAGCATACATCTTGCTTGACTTCTACACGGTCAGTATATAATCTAGGTGAGCTCAAACCTTCCTTCTGATTTTTGCTCCTGGGCTTCAACTGAGTACCCAGCTGTACTGACTGAATCATTTTTTTTAGCTAATTGCCATCCTTGAAAAATATTTGGAAAAACATTTAATATCTTTGCTGCCAGAAAGCTGCCATGCCTTGTCTTATCTTAGTTTTTTTGATTGTTGGGTGCTGTTTTTTATTAATTGGGAAAATGTATATATCTATGTGGAGAATCAGTTTTACCAGGTTTAACGTCCTTAGATTCATCATGCACTTAATTCAGCTGAAGGCATAACTTTTCCATTGTACATGGTATCTGAAAACTCAGCTGGTAGATTTTTCACCTTCAATATTTGCTGAGTTCTCACAGTATTGGGGTGGTGTTTGTAGCTCTCATTTGGTTTGTCTGGCTGGATTTCAGTTTTGTTTTCCTCTTCTGCATAGTGCTGAGTGAGCATTTCCAGACTAATTTTGCCACTGATGCTTTGTTATCTATTTGACATTCACTGTTCTGTATGTTATTGTGCTTTTCCCTTGCCTGTGCATGTTTTCTTCATCTCATAAATTGCTTATTCTGTGTGATATTAATAACATGTGTGAGCCAAATATGACCTTTTGAATCCTTCTGGGAGGCTTAGATATAGTTCTTTTTTTCCTTTGTTTTTCTTCTTCAAGAGCTTGCATAATTATTTCTCCTGCTCCAGTAATTGAATGTAACCCCTTATTTTAACGATTTTTTTTTCTAAAGCCACTTATTTAAATATTTTTTTTGTTGTTGTTCTAAAGCACTCTTGAGTTTTCATTTGCATTTGTTTGCCTACTTCGGAATCTGCTGTTGTTCACATTTTAGTGTATTTTTCCTTGTATTCTGAGGCGTTCTCAGTGATAATTGATGAATCATTTCTGCATCTGTTCCACAAAAAACTATTCAGATTTGAGTACGTTCATTACTGTTGCACTTATCCTCAGTGCTTGACAGACTAAGTTAATGCACATATTGGTAGGTAACTTTAAGTCTGCTGACTGAATGTGGGGACCAGGCTCTTGGTTTAACTCCTGTCTGCAGTGCTGACTGAGTTTAAAGGCCCAGCTGAACTGCTGAAGGAGCCAAGCTTTTCATCCCTTATGTTCTTGTCTGCCCTATTCTTCAGATTAATGGAAGTTACCTGGCATCCATCAACAATGCAACAATTCAGTTTTCAGTTCATGGCTCTTCTGCTTCCTCTTTCCGTGTCTATCATCAATAGAGAGTATGAGACCAATCTACAAGTTGAGAAAAGTCTTATCCAGTCCAATTAGCAAATAAAAGCTCAACATAGTCTTGTTGTGGGCTACCAAGTGTGCAGCAGAGTCCGCCTCTTTTGGGGTAGCTGATGCTAAAGACGATCATGGTAGTTCCCCCTGCTCTCTGCTCTGTGACATTCTGTTCTACCCCATTAGTTAAGATGCAGTTCCCAAGAAGTTCAAACCCATCTAAAACAGAACTGCTGCTATCTCCTTTCCCCTGGCACTGGCTACACATGTCCACTTCCTCCCTAGCTCCAGCCTTGGCACTCTTATGATCCCCACAGTAAACCAGGTTAGTGAATAGCCTGCCTGGCTCCAAAATTTCATCGCCTTTTTGTGCAAGATTATCCAGCCATGGCTTTAATTATTTTCTAAAGTTTTGACAATTATAGAAATCTATCATCTTTTTGTGGCTTATGATCTATTGTTTCTCCAAATTCTTGAGTACATGAACTGAAAACACATCTTTTATAGATAACTTATTTGTGGCTTGAAATTTTTTGGAGGGAGCTTCTAGGACTTCATAAAAGCCCTCCTTGTGTTCTTGTAACACATCTAGATGCTGCAGGAACACCTGTAAGCTTTTTCCCCTTCCTACTAATTCTGTTTCAGTCTTTCTTTTCCTCACTTATTTCTATTTCAGTTTCAGAGCTCCACTTTAATGTTTAAAAATCACCATGAGATTGTTAAATGTGCTCCTGTCTGCTCAAGGCCAGGGAACCACTGTTCTAGTTTAATTCCTTTTTCTATATATGGTCATCTTTCATCAAATGCTTCCTAAAAGTAGGATTTTCTGGATCCCTAGGCATTGTCCTATACATAAGATATCACAAGGGCTGCCATGTCCATGGATGGGGCTGTGAGCTGTGTAGCTGTGGCTATATTACACTGTTACAATGTTCTCTGAATGCTACTTGTCAAAATGCATTCAAAACACGGTCCAGCCTGGCAGTGAGTACAGCACCTGTGCTCTATGTTCTGCATCCAGCAAAAAGAATAAGAGAAGCAAAGAATGGATTTGAATTTGGTGTTATTTATCTTGCCCCAGTCTAATCAGGCAAAGAAGCTAGGCAGGAATAAGTTTAAACAAGATTCTACTTTCCACAGACTGAAGCATCATGCTTTATTTTAGGACCAAACAAAAATTATGGGACAACAAAGTGCTGCCTGCCACTGCTGGGGTACATAAAGCAGCTGAACTGAGTTTCAAACTGCTTGCAACTCATTCAAAGTACTAAAGAAACAAAAGCTGGGTATTTCTGCTTATGTCTGAGTATGAGCATGAATAGGACACAATTAATGGTAAGAATCTTGATGTTTCTCCTACTGTACTGTTTGCTTCCAGTTGCAGCAAAATGCTTCGCTATATTAATTGCTGTTATTGTTTTACTGCTAAGGTGAGTTTTAATTTTAACTATTTTTCTGTGCAAACAAAAAGAACATCCAAAGCAACTCATACGTGGTTTAAATTAATTGCCATTCTGCATATGGTATTTAAGGGCCAGTCAAAGTAGAATGTTGATGTATCTCATGCAGTCAGGCTTTACTGCAAGTCACCCATTCTGTTTATTCTTTGTACATCGTAAAACCTTTCTGTGTATGCATGTATATGCATGTTGCTCTGCGAGTTTACTGTAATGAATATATTGCAACTGCTGAAGGAGATGATCCTGATAGCTGTAGCAGGATTTGTTTCTTCACTTCTAGTCTCAAATTCACAGAGAATTTGAAATGGACCAAGTTTTATTTCTTCTCATTTCTGTGGCATACATCTGTAAAGAAGAAGGGAGTATCTGCAAATTTAGCAATCTCATTTCATCCAAATTCAACTGTATTTTAGGGCCACTTTCAATAATGGTGCTGACTGATCTGTAGAAACATTGCAAAGAAACAGTAAAAACTATTCTTACAGCTTTCTGAACATAATGAGCAAGATTCTGATTCATTTCCATGCTTGTATGTCATAGCCAAAGGTATTCAGGTACTCTGCTTACAGGTAAGAAGCTTAAGAATCAGACTAAATGCAGATAGTGTGGCATTAAAGTGACTTAGTTAAGACAGGCGGTTATGCAATGCTGAAGAGGTGGTCTGAGATCCTGAAGGTCATAATCCAAACACCTGTCCATCGTAGGCTCTTTATGAAACTCTTAAATAAGAGTCCTTAAAATTTGTGGGTTAAGGTATGAACTGATTGGATCCTATGTAGGAAGGGTAGACTTTAATATGAAAATCAATCCCTGGGAATATAGATCTTGTTTCCATCTCATTACTGAGCTTGTTGATTCTGTCAGGAAACAGCAGAAAATGGTGTGAAGGGGTGTGAATTTTCTCCACCACCTTCTTTTTATGTGCTGATGCGTTTCCATGCACCTCAGCTGCTGCATACTCTACAGCAGCCCTCGCTCCTGTGCCTAACCCTTCAATCCCACTGTTACCCATAGACTGTAAACAGCCTCCTCTGCAACTCCAAGCTGTTTGTACTCACACAAATGTCCTAACAAATGCTCTTCCAACTTCTTTGTAAACTGAACATGTGCTGCCTGCAACATGATTACTTGTACTCCAGTATTCACCCTGCCTATTGCTTCATAAACCCCTCCAAACAAGAGTATCTCATGCTTTCTGACC
Organism: Microhierax caerulescens; assembly: GCA_035590215.1. Taxonomy (NCBI): domain Eukaryota; kingdom Metazoa; phylum Chordata; class Aves; order Falconiformes; family Falconidae; genus Microhierax; species Microhierax caerulescens. The sequence continues at coordinate 35,476,413 of JAVJGJ010000002.1, read as the reverse complement.
CTTCATTAAGAGAAGAATCTTGGGCACATGCTTGCTGTGTACACTTGAAGCAGCCTCTCATTCTCAGTCACTGTTTCTGGCTACAGAAGGATGTCTTGCCCTTCTGAAAAGGGGAAGTGGAGAGTGGTATAATATGGGTATAAAAGAAGAGGAAGTGTCAGGAAAGCAATTGAAGAAGCAGAAGTAGAGTTATATTCCACAAAGACATGCCTTCCAGCTCTGATAACAGCAATCCCTAGTTGCAGCTTATTGTAGCTCAAGTAACTATTCAAACCTGTTAACTCTTCTTTTGATAGCATTTAAGTAATGAGTAAACATTAGAAGTGCTTGAAATTTCTCATCATAATGAAAAAAAAGAGGATACAGCTCTTTTCATTACGTGTTTCTTAGGGTATCCCATAGTATCCTAAGACAATGCAGCTCGTTGTGTAGAGCCCAACCTCTAAATTCATAAACCCAGTGCTTAGGACTAAGATCAAGCGTTTTTTGAACAACCTGTCGAGCTGTCCGAATCCATCCGTTGATAGAGTAGGTAAAGCAGTTGAACGGTTTCAAACCACTTGCGTCTCATCCAGAGTACTTGGAAAACAAGCAGAAATACCCAGCTTATATGTATGAGTATGAATGTGGGTAGGAGACAATTCACAGTAAAACTCTTTATGTATATTGCAAGAAATGTTATTAGAAATGATAGCAAAATAAATTTGCTCTAATTCAGAATCGAAGTAATGGTGTAATCATTAACAGGAATCTGGTGGGGCTGTGGTCTCTTACAGGAGTGGCTATGGCAATCTGCTGAGAGTCATAAGTTCTTGGATTTCTTTTTAACTTTATGATTTCCTTGTAGAATGCCAACGTGTGAAAGTCCTCTCTGTGTTTGATTTCTCTTCTATCTTTTGCCTGGCTAAAATAATGTTATTATAAATGTCTCAAGAAGGAACTAACGAATTCTACATTTACATACTAGTATGATAGGAACTTGATACTGGTTGCTACTGGAGTAAAAATCTCTAATTATTGAAAATCAGTAATAAAAATGCTAACCCTTTCCTCCAGATTTTGGTGTACAGAGAGTACGAATGGGCTCTTCCACCTGCAATGACTTTGTTATACCTTGGCACTAGGAGCAAATTAAAGTATCTTTTAAGTTGTCCTAATTTGAGCAAAGGAACTAGTCCTCTCTTGTTCCACTCATGAAAGCAGTGTTTCACCTCCCACTTTGACTGTATTGAGCAACACTCAGATGAAACCGAACATCAGCTGTGCCATGTCCTTCTGTGCATTGATGCACATACAATGCCTTATATATATCCTTTGTGGTTCACAGGTCAGTATCACAGCAGCCCTGAGTTTACAGAATCAGAATAATTTGGGTTAGAAAATACCTTTAAGATCAACCATTAACCCAACACTGCTAAATCCACTGCTAAACTGTGCTTCTAAGCACCATATCTACACATTTTTTGAACAATACCAGGGATGGTGATTCCACCACCTTCTTGAGCAGACTGTTTCAATGCTTGACAACCCTTTCAGTAAAGAAATTTTTCCTAATATCCAATCTCCGCCTCTCCTGGCGCAACTTGAGGCTGTTTCTTGTTGTTCTATCACTTTTTACCTGAGAGAAGAGACCTACCCCCACATGCCTACAGCCTCCTTTCAGGTAGTCACAGAAAGCAGTAAGGTACCCCCTGACCCTCCTCTTCTCCAGGCTAAGCAACCTCAGTTCCCTCAGCTGTTCCTCATAGGACTTGATCTCTAGACCCTCCACCAGCTTCTCTGACCTTCTTTGGACATGCTCTAGTACCCCAATGTCTTTCTTGTAGGGAGGGGCCCAAAACTGTTACAGTGGTTTTGTGATATTTCAAAGGATAATTTCAAAGTGATGTTTAAAGTTTCAAGCCACCAACCTGGCCAACTAAAAGGCTTTCTGGGCACATTTTTTATATTTGAAAAATAAATTGACTTCTTTTCTGCTTGCTTTCAAGTTTATAAGGAGTTTTTTCCATTGTATTCAGTTTGAACATAATCACGTCAGCTATGAGGGAATGTTTTGGGTTTCTTACATAATATAATGTATTGTTGGATTAACAGCAAACATGCTTTAATTGTGAAGGCTAAGATGGTCTCAACCACGGAGCA
>JAVJGJ010000002.1:35434499-35448222 GCA_035590215.1 Microhierax caerulescens | reverse complement strand
AACGTCGAACCATTCGGTCCAGGAGCACACTTCTTTTGGACAGGTGGTAGTGGACGAGGTGGTGGTGGTGGTGGTGGAGGTCACGCCGGTGGTGGATATGGTGGGTGTCGGGGTGGGTCTGATGGTGCTGGTGGAGGTCTGCAGTGTGGTTTCTGAGGAGGTGGGCCGCGTGGTGGGGGAGGAGGTCGTGGAGGTGGAGGTCGTGACTGTGGTGGAAGTCGGGGTGGTGCTGGTTGGTTTGCGGGTGGTGATGGTGGTGGGGCTGGTGGTGGGCAGGGGTGTGCTGGTCACACAGTCGTAGTTCGGGGTGCAGCAGTAGACGCGGATCCTGTAGTTGAGGCACAACTTAAATTTGCCGGTCTGGTCTTCGTTCTTGCAGACCAGGCCAAAGTGGACGTCGCACTGCACGACCTGCCCGACCTGCTGGATGGCAACCTCGGGGTAGTCCTCTGCCTGGCACTCGATTTCCTTGGGCTGGTGACAGATCTTCTTGCCGGCGGCCCGGATGTGCTCGTAGGTTTCAAAGTCTCCCTGGCTGGGTCCCGGTGAGGGGAAGTCAACGTCGAACCATTCGGTCCAGGAGCACACTTCTTTTGGACAGGTGGTAGTGGACGAGGTGGTGGTGGTGGTGGTGGTGGAGGTCACGCCGGTGGAGGATATGGTAGGTGTCGTGGTGGGCCTTGAAGGTTTTGTTGTTTTTTTTTCATGTGTACTGTGTCCTGTTGATATTGGTGTAGTTTCAGTGTGAATATATCCCGTTTCTGGTGGCGTTGTGGAAATTGTAGTGCTTTTGTGTTTGGTTATTAAGTGTGGTGTTGTTGATACTTCTGTGGATGTTATACTTGTGGTTGTAGCTATTAGGGTCGGGGTTGGTTTCGTTGATGTTGTAGTAGGAGCTTTACTTGTTGGGCATGGTACTGTTATATTTTGACAGCATTTAAATCTTACTTCGTAATTATAGCAGATGGGTGGTAGTTGGTCTTTATTGTAGCATATCAACCCTTCTTCCGTGTTACATGTTATATGTTGTTCTAGGAGGGGATATGGTACATCAGGAAACCTTACTGCTCTGCATTCAATAGCCTTTCTGTTATCACAGACTTTGTATCCCTTCTTTTCAATGTTGTAAATTGTGTCAAAATCTCCATCATCATATCCAGACCCTGGGTAACTTGCATCGTACCACATTGACCAGTAGCATTCTTCTTCAGTACAAAGTGGAGGTGTTGAAGCAGAAGAGGTTACAGATGTTGTCATTTCACTTGTGCTTGTAGTTGTTTCTTTAGTAGTTGAAGTTGTGAATGTTGTACTTTCAGAAGTTGTAGTACGTGGTAAAGTAGTGGTGGAAAATGATGTGGTTTCTTCAGTGGAACTTGATGTTGCTGTGCTTTCAGGTGGTGTCGTGGTTGGTGTTGAAGTGCTGAGGTATGTTGTGGAAGAACATGGTACAAAAGCACAGCATAAGATTCTTATTTCATAATTGTAGCACATTGTTGAAATTTGATCTTTGTTGTAACATATAAGACCAGCTGTTGTACTGCATTCTACTTCTTGGCCAAGGTCTTTCAGTGGTATGTTAGGGTATTTCTCTGCTCTGCATTGAACATCCCGTGGAGCTTTACAGACTTCATAACCTTTAGCTCTCAAATCTTGAAAGGTTTCAAAATCTCCACCGTCATAGCCAGGGGTTTGCTGACTCCCGTCATACCATTCTGACCACTCACAGACTTCATGAACACATATTGATGTAGTTGGTGTCACTGTGAAAATGAAAAAGAAGATATCAGGATACTTAAGTTCCTCCAGATATTTTCTTTTTTATTATATTAAATGGATGAAAATTTTCATAAGGTCATTTGATTGCATGATGGGCCTATAGTGCATCAGTTCAGTGTTCTTACAGTATTGTATGAAGTAGAACAGAAAATCTATCACCCAGCAATTTAATGTACCAATGTGCTTGGAACTGTCAATTCCCAAAGGAATGCTTATTATCTTTTACAGAGGGCTGAAATAAGTCTCACACATAATTTATACACATTGGGTGGGTGGAAATAACTTTTTTTCTTTTTTTTTTTTTGCATTTGATTCAGTGTAATTGCTTGGTTTGTATCTTGCTTCTGTATTTATTAGTTTCGCCATAGTGTCAAAGCCTGATTCAAATCCAATGGAAAGAATAACATTTAATAGGTTATTTTTTCTTCCAAATGAATTGACTCCTTATGTGATATGCTGCATTATCTTTTCTCCTCCATTTGACACAAAAGATGTCTAATGCAGCATTATTAGCACCCGTACATAGTGTAGCTCTAGTCTTAAGAAACCATTTATTGGTTGGAGAGGAGTCTGTAAGCTTTTGCAGGTGAATTCTTACTGTGAAATGGCTGGAAAATGCTTAATGAATTCCAGCAGTGCTGATGGTTTCTGTGTGTCAAAACTTGTAGTTCTAAATTTTATACTGAATAAGTATTTCATTAAAGAACTTGTGCGCCTAGTAATTAGAGATTACCAGCCTGAAGAATGCTGAACAAGAATACTAAAAATGAAATTTTCAGTATCTCAATGCCAATATCTAAGCAATCCACTTAGTACTGTAATTATAAATACCACAAACCTTACCAGGAATTTTTCAAAAAGTAGCAATTCTGTAATTGCCACTACAGAAAATTCTACAGAAGAATAACTTATTCAGTAAATATTATTCCAGCTATAGAAACAGTTACAATTACAGATAATACAGCTGATACTGCTTTTTTAATCATTCACCAGAAAGCTAAGCAAAATAATAGTATCAAACCACTGTGCAGTGGTTTTCATTTTTGGTGTTTCAGATGTGGTTTTATTTTCTATGTTTATTTCCTTGTGTTAGTTTGTTTACCAAATATCTACTGAAATCAAATACAAATAACAAATGAGACTCACTGTCTTTTATTTTGAGGTTGTATTAATCCATTTATGTTGTGAGTGTGGGCATGGCTTTGTAGCTAATGAAAGAATATGCCCTTACGGGCTGTAAAGGCTGTACCTGTGGAAGTAGCAGTAGGTGGCGTAGTGCTGAAGTGAAACGTTGTTGTGGGTGATGTTGAGACTGGACATCTATCGACAAACTTTTCGATAGTTCCATTGGGACCACAGACCGCAACAATACACCCTCCTGTGCCATCTGTAGTATTGTAGATCACATCTCTATAGTTGTATTTATGTCCCTCATAAATGCAGACACATTCTGTAATCAAGAGAGCGTGTTACTGTTATCCAAAACACAGTTCCTCAAATACATCCTATACAGATAAAACCAACATTGTCAACATACCATTTTCATCATATTTGCATTTTTTGCCATGAATTGTGCATTCGCTGGAAAAGAGAAAAAAGGAGATTATGATGTGAATATATTGGTTCATTACATCATTTTATTGTTTCAATTTTTTCTATCAATTCTTTGCTATTCTTTCAGTGTTTAAACATAGAAAGACCCTATCTTCTCTGAGTTAGATGTTCAGTCCTGTACAAATTCAGATTAGGTAGGATTACTCAGTTTTCTGGCAAGAAAGACAGCTCTTCCGTGTGAGCATAGTAAACATGCAGTATCCTTATTGGTGCTTTTGGGAGCTGGGCAACAAAGTGGGGAGGGGTTCTGAAATGTTCTTGTCTCCCTAACTGGTAGTTATTTTTTGTAAGGGAAGGTGCAGTAAATGTATAATTTGAGAAAGCATCACTGTATCACGGATATTGAGGTTGCCTACACAGTGAATTTCAGACTTCCAAAAGATGCAGGAATACATTCTGGTTTTAAAGGGAATTTATTATCTGTTAAGAACTGAATATTGTTATATTTATGTACAGTGACTAAGGGCATCTGTACGCTGAACAAACTTAAGTAAATATAGACATGTATTTAACAGGTTAGGTTTAGTGCTGTTAATGATGTAGATGATGCAGGCAAAGCTGTCTATGAACTGCAAAACATGCCAGGAAATTTGGGTTAGTTCAGCTGAGTTTCTCGCTAAGCTCTCTGCCATTCTGACTGCACTGCTTACAGTATTCAAGTGTAGCTACTTTAAAGGTATCTTACAGGTTTTAACTGCTTCCCAACTTATTCTGCTAACTTTGTGCTATTTGACAGAAGGCTTAGCAGCACTTGTCCCAGCATGTCATCAGTTCTGACAGAATGTGTAAAAATACTTGCTAACAGTTGCAAATATGCAAGTACCAGGACAGTAACAGAAACAAGATCAAAACAATGAAGATTAGTTGCCTACTAACTTCTAAATAATTTCACATAATAACTGTAGGGCATCTTAATAAAAATTCTCCGGCTATTGTCATAACTATTATTATTTTAATTTGCTTTTACTTAATTTAATAATGGTAATAGTAATAATAATTTTAAACTACTTCAATTAGAGTACAGAATAACTAGTAAATTGATCTCTATATGGTAAAATGTTTCACCATGTCATCATTTAATTTCCTGGGGAAGGAAGAAAGTTAGATGTTATTCAGCAGCCTGTGAGAGGCCTAGTTCCTGTTGGCAAACAAACTTAATGCATGATCAATTAAGTTCCACAGCTTTAAATTCAACGTTTAAAAATCTTTACTAATCCTACCATGTTTGACAATTCTGCTTTGAAGGCATCTGCGTTCCTGGTTTGTAATTTTTTCCATTTTCATAACAACCACAGTTAGAAACACAAGTCATGGATTCCTCATCAAAATAGGGCTTATTCTTTGGACATTGTGGATAGCAGCCTGCAATAAAAATGAGAGTTATGTTGATACATGGCCTTTCACAAGTAGAAGTAACTGTATACTCTGCTTATATCTGCTTTCCCTATATTATCCCATAGCGATAGTGGACTTCCAGACTCTCTTTCTTCTGTTCCTTCGATTGCACGTGAAGCTTTGGAGCATTTTGTCCTCATCTTCTCTCCAAACAATTTCATAGCCATTAGGCAGTAATTAGAAAATCTCTTCTTATAATTTCTAATATAAACATGTCATATGCTGAGTAACATGAATTTGGTTAATCATATTGCATTTTAGCTTCTTATAAGTAGAATGAGATATGCATAATTATGTTTACCTTCCAAACCTCTCAACTCATGAAGGCATTTCCCACTTGGATTATTGCAGGTCTTCATGCAAGGGGCTCCACATGGCTGGTAGTGCCACTCACATTCCCCTTGTGGGTTATAGTAATCACAGAACAGAGCTAGAGGGAGAAGGAATGACAGAAAAAGACATGATCTTTTTGCTCTACAGTATTCCAGTTTTGCTGGGTAAAAAACCCATGGGAGCAGCATAATCACATAGGTGGTGAACAGTATATTGTCTTATTTCTAATTTAATACAATTGTTGCACTTCTACCATCTTTTGACACCAATAGTTATAAAACATAGAACAGAGTTACACAATAAGCATGAAAATCAATTAATTGAATCACTGATTTTAGCTAGTATGCACTAATATTTAGTTACACTGAGCCTGATGTAGACAGGTGGGAGTGTAATACAATTTATTAGTTCACCAGTGGTGTGTCATGATTGACAAGTAAATCAGACAGTAGTGACACACCTTTTCAGGTTACTATCAATAGTTTTATTTTAAGAAAATAGATTGGCTTCCAGTGATTTACTCAACTTGCTTTGTGGGATCTTTTGCTGGTTTTAGAATACAGCAATGCCTCTTAGAAATTCAATTATATCCTTCTTTTTTTTCTTTGTCCTATTTGTTTTTCTTCAGCACCTTCCCCCCCACCCCCCTCCTTCTTTTTTTTCCCCCTCTAGAGCCCTTCAAAATGTAGTAGGGTGAAACTCACGACAAATGGAGGGAGTCCTCCATGAAATGCAGATGTCCCGCTCATTACACACTTGAGCGTAGGCAGCTACTGCTGTACAGAAGCATTCACAGTCTCCTCCAGTGTCACAGGCACAAGCATCATCCACACACGCTTGATAATACTCATTTGGTTCAACCTGTTGGAGAAAACATTTGAGTTTTCATGCATTTGTCCTCTTTGAAAAAGCATTCATTGTCCTAAAAAAGGTGAATAAAATATCTTAAACTGACAGCTCTGTATGTGTGAGAGATAAGAAAAGAGAAAACCATGAGAATGCTTTGAAAAATCAAGAGGAAAATGTAGAATAAAGATATTACTAGTAAGCCATAATGCTAAGAACTATTTGATGTTGAAGATACATTTCAGAACGAATAGTTACATTACTACAAGCTAGCACACACTCATACATATCAGGTGAATGATATTTATATTAGTAGAAAATTATCCCATTATCCCGTTAGAAAATAAACATATCTTGAGATTTATCTGTGATTTCCCCTTCTAATTAAAACAACAACAAAACCAACAACAAAACCATAACAACCTATCAGTTTCTTTAGCGTACTAGCTCAAGGCACAAGTGAGAAACTGAAAGTGAAAATACTTTCTATGCAGTCTCCCTGGAACTTGGTTTGATTTCACCTTGTCAAGCATGACGAAGTGTTTGTTATTGTATTTTTCAGCTGTCCCACATAAAAATTAATGTAATCTATGGCTCAAGACAACTTAAGACTGACGTTTTTGTCATACCTCGAAGTGACACTTTGCAAACACTTCACTGGTAATGATGCTGCATTGTTTCTGTGCCCAGGCTTTCCTGTATGGATTTGCAGTACATGGATCTTTGGTACGATTGGCATTTGGGCAACTAGAAGACACTTTCCAGCTGTTGGCAAATTCCAGCACATTTCCTACCACAGACTGACTGCGAGTAGTGAAGTCATTATTTCCATTGCCATCATAGTTTCCGCAAAGTCCGCAGACTTGTCCCTGGATGGGGATAAACACAAAAAGACAGAGATCAGTAAGGCACAATTTCTCAGTAACTGTGAGTAATAGACCTTCAGAATTAATCTTATTTAAGATTATCTGGTCCTCTTCAGTAACAGGCTTGGACATTTTCGTAAAACGCCTTTCATGAAGAGATGTCTCTAACTTGTTCTTAGGAAGGATAAGGATAGGAAGCAGAAGAGACTCATGGGTTTTGTTCTTAGTATTGAGCTAACTAGTGTTATCTAAACCTGAACACAGCTCTTCAGTGTGGGCCTTTCATGAAGAAAACTACTGATGTGGTTACTGTTATGCCATTGCTGAATAATGCAATTTAAGGAAGAATAAGTAGTACACAATCTAAATCAACACTACAAGGATAATAATATGCAATTGCTGCTCTTTCATTCTTCTGGTTATAGCCCAAATTTCTATTTTTTTCTTTAGGAGATAACATGAATATCTTTCAGAAATCATTGTATCCAGGCTTTGGATTTTAAAATGTACCTGAAAGCTGGGACTAAGTTTGATGAATATACTGGTTTTCTTGTCCCACATGAGTATCAGACCAACAGTAGTGTCAACCACCAGGTAGATGCCCATGGAACGGATTTGGAATGGCATTTTTCCTCCAGGTGTCCTCTGGATGACATCAGAGCGTCCATCACTGAGTACCAGTTCAAAGTTCTAGGACAGGAAAATAAAAGGTCAGAGGTCAATTTAAAAAGTCACCTCTTGGGTACAGTTTTATATATTGCCAGTAACTGTTATTGAAATAGCAACTCTGTTATCATTATAATTTTTTTTATTCAACAACATCATGTTAGGCAATTTCTCTTTGGAATTCCCTCCTTTGCTTTCTCTAGCAGAGACAAGAACTGTTAGCAGTGAACAAAGAAGTGTAGTAACATTTTCACTGTCTTGGAGGACACTTCTGTGATGCAGTCTATCTGGGACAGCCTGTTCCATCTTTCTGGCACATTAGACCTGAGGTACAACTTATTAAAGAAAATACTTACCCCCAGGAAAACTTTAATAGACTTCGAGCAGGTGGTTCCTGTGGTGCCACATGGAATGTTCTCAGTGATGACTCTGAAGGTTCCCTGGTTCATACTTTGTTGACCACAGTAGTTCTGAAACACAGGAATGGTATTCAGTGTTAACTATGCTACAAGGTCATATGTAAAATGCAAGGTACTTCAACAGTGCAAAAATCTGGGAAGGACTCTGTTACCTGGACCAGAACGTATTCACAGTCTCCTTCAAAGTCAAAGCGTTTGCCATCAAAGGTGGTATAATGCCCATCTCCATAAACAGAACAGGTTTCCAGGCAGGGTTCCTCAGAGCAGTGCCATTTTCTGTTTCTGCATGTGCTACAAAAGACAAAAAACACTCCAAATGTAAAACCCAGACATACACATAATATAGCTATATGTGCATTCCTGCATGTACATCAATCTGATTTTAAAATGTATTAAACCTATAATGAAAAAATAAGGTTTGCTTATTCTCAGAAATGCAGCATAGCTCTTTAAAAGCCTTTGGGATTTACCCAAATGATGTCATGAATAACTTGAGGTAGAAAATACTTTAAATCTTTCACATTTCCAAATCTTGTTGAGTGTATGGAAATGTAAGGATTGCCTGTGAGGAAAAGAGATTTCTTGCTCAAATGAATATGACAACTTCCAAACCATATTGTTCTTCTGACCAATTGCAATTTCTCTGCTGTATGCCATTGTCAAAAACAGACATTGTCAAAAACCTTGCTTTTTTGGTACTAAGTGGATCATCTTATGTAGGATCCCTTCCTATAAATCTTGACACTGCTAGAGTGAAATGCTGTAATTCACCTAGAGCTTAAACTATTCCTTTTCAGATACTCAAAAATATTATTTTTCAGTATGCTCTTACCAGTTGTTACAGCCAACTCTGACTGATTCTCCTGGACTGTAGGAAATCCCATTGTGAATACATGGACAGTCTTCTGGAGCTATACAGCCACCTTCGCCATCTAACACTCGATTATGAGGACATACGCATCCAGAGATACACTGAGTTCTGTACTGTAAGAACCATACAGAAAACATGACTTGAAGCATTTCCCTGATAGAAGAGTCCAGCTGCAGCTGGCAATTGTAAAAGATGTCCAGTTGAATATGCTTTCAGCTGGGTATAAAGAGGCTATGCTTACACATTCCATATCTAGAGTCTGACAGCTCTTCTGGCATTCTGCTCCCACCACATCTGCAGTGGCATTGCCACAGTCAATATAGACCATGGGATGTGCGCAGACTGAAAGAGAGAAAAGCCATGGGAGATGTGAGTTCAACCATGTATTTATATTTTCATGTTTCCTTACTGCAGAGTGAAGGAAAAAAAACCCTAAAGACTCCTTTGTGACGTATATGTACCTTAATATAATGCATTTGACCAGAAAGAGAAAATTAGTATTGTTTTGAAGTCCTGCTCATCTGTTTTTTGTGCTTATTTGTGGAGTGCTTGTAGGAATTCATGTTTAGTTAGTTTAGTGAAACACTTCCTTTCAGCAAAAATATTAAAACCCCAGGAAAACTAAGATCCTGGTTTACTTTGTAGGTTTTTTAGGGTTTTAGTACTTTTATTTTATTTAAAATGTCGATGGTTTTACTGAGGTGACCAAGTATTTTTTTCCCCTGGGTAACCCAGGAAGTTACAACTTTTTTCAGCTATCTGAAAGGGAAGACAGTATTTCTTTATATTTTGGGGTATCCTCTAAATTACATAAGTCATCTGTTCATTTTCTTGGCTGATTTCAGACTTTCACAATTTGCATCATGACAAAAAAAGACAGAACTGAAAAGAATAAAGATGGAAAGGGAGAATTAAAGAAATCTTAAGTGATATGTTACCTGGTTCAGGTTTCTCTCCAATGCAGCTCAGCTTTCCATAGGTGCAAGTGCTATAAGAAAAGAGAATAGATATGGTTTTGCTTTTCCTTGTTAAGTTTCAGATTGTTTCCCAATGAATTTGAAATAACGAACAATTACCATGTGATAAAACAGAGAAAATGTGTTTTTTATCAGAATAACTTGTACTATTCAAATTTATAAAATATTAGAGCAGATCAAAATACAAGTATGTTCTGTATAAATACAGTTTTTCTCTGTCCATTTGCCTCATTAAAAACTGTCCCTCAGAATAGTTCAGATTCCATGTATAATGGGAAAAATCTGTAAAGTATCTTTTACTGTGGAATATGTCTTGCATAGTCATGGATAAGAAAAGTATGTATCGTTAAGGAATATATGGATGAGAGAAAGTATGTGAGGTGGGAAGAGAGGGAGGGAGGGAGGGAGGGAGTAACTGGGTGGGAGTTTGGCTGTTAGCCAAGACTAGCCCGCCATAGTATGGTTTGTTGAATTCCTGCAGTAGCCTAAGTACAATCTTCCAAACATGGATAGTCATAACAATTTTTAAGGATCTCTGATTTGTTGTATTGAAATTACTGGGGAAAGAAATGCATTTGATTTGAATAGATTGCCTAATGTGATTGTGGTTTCACAACTGCCTATATCCAATCTCATTCTTTTGTTTACAAATCTCTTACCAGACAACACCATTATCATGAATAACTTCTCCAGAAGACAGAGGCATTCCTTTGTAGTAACAAGGACAGCTAGAAGCAGGTACACATTTGCCATTTTCATCCATGTAGGTTCCATTTACGCAGGTGCAGCCATCAACTGGAACAAACTTGATGCTGCACGTGACATCAGGCTCACTCAGAGACCGGCAGGTGGGTTGACAGGAATCGACATTGTAAGTGTACTTCAAGGATTTCGGACACAAGGTGGTGTATTTTGCTTGAGAACGAAAAAGTGAGTTACATTTGTAGTTTATTTAAGAATCAATGTAGATATAAATGCAGTGCTTATATACAATAAACATGGCAATGTATGCACACGTGCTTTACTGATATCCTCAATAGTGTCATTTTTTTTCTTTTTGTACCACTAAAGCAGAATATTCCCCTATAAATGTGTCACAGATACAAATGTTTTGCCCAGGTTAAAAAAAGAAAAAAGTTCAATCATATTAATGCATGACATGTTTTTTCTTCATTGCTATTTTGTTTGGTTTTGTTGTTGGTTTTTTTTTTTCCAAAGTAAATTGAGAAACATCCTACTTATTTTACTCCTGTTGCAAGAGCAGTGAGGTCCATGTTGCTTCTGCTGCTTCTGAGCAAGTAGTGTAACAAAGCCTCTTTTTTTCTATTCCTCCCTGCTTACTGCTTGTCTTTTATGGTATTCCCTTCCTCCTCAAATGTTTGTATCAACGCTATACTTAAAACACAATTTAACACAATTTACTGCGCGAATCCCTGAAAGCTACTGTGTGGGGCCTCTGGACGGTCATTTTCAAGATGCCAAGGGATGTAGAACTTACTGCAGGCTTTGTTTCTCCATCCGGTGAGGAAAACTCCTTTAGCAGCACAGGCCCTGACATAGCTGGAAAGGGCAGCACACATGCAGTCCTCACTCTTCTCACAGTTACATGTGTCAAACATGCAGTTCTAGGGACAGAGGATGTCAGATGGTCATCGGATTGTCATGTCAAAGCCATGGCGCTCTGGACTTTTTAGTGCCATGTTTGTTAGAGCTAAGAGTGTAATCCATATGCAAAAGTAAAGATATGCCTGGTTTTCATTTGAAGATTTCATTGAGTACTTCCAAAAAAGATGCTTTGCAAGGAGAGAGAGTAATTAGAGGCTGACAATTTTAAACTATTTTTTCTTTTTCTTGTTCTTTTTTACTTTTTCAGATGCTGATAGGTTTCCCAGCTACTTCCAGGTTGCAGTCACTGTGTCATATATACTTAGAACAAGTAGAGGGTATTTGATGCCGCCCAACTTTTAGGGCTTAGGCTGAGGATTTGGGGCTCTCTGCATCAGAGGAACGAAGAAAACAAGAAGTCATTTAATGTGTTGCAGTGCTGGGCAAGGTCACTATAACGTTGTCATTCTGGAAGATGTTTGCTGAGCATAATCTTGCAGATTTTCACTAACAGGGAGACTTTCTAAAGTCCCCAGGCAGTCTGTTCCAGAGCTTCATCACCTTGAATTCCTGGAAGATTTTTGTTTGCATCTTATCTAAGTCTCTTTGCTGCTTCTTACACACATTTCTCGCCTTGCCCTTGGAACTATGCAAAAGCTTTTGGAGAGCAGTTCAGAGCAGCTGGGCAAAGTGCTAGTTAAGATTCTGACTAAAGACCTGATAAGGACTCCACGGGGTCCAAGCTCCTAGCTTAGGCATTTAGGTTAATACCTAAAAATAGATGCAGCGGGAATATACCTGTAAGTTTATCTTCCTGGGAATGAAAAGGAAGATACCTTTACAAAGAAGTAATTATTATGATGTGGATATAAAAATGAACCCCTGGCTTGAAAAGAACTACCATGAATGCATCTCTTTCCAATTGGCAAATTATTCTCTCAGGTGTTAGCAGCTCTTGATCTGAGTCTTTTTCTTTTAAATTGGAAAAAGTTAAGAGCCAAGTACCTTCTGGTAAACTTCTGGATTCACTGTCGAATGACATTCAGCAAAAGGTCCCGTGGCATCAGAGAGCAGTCCACACCAATGCTGAGCATACTGGTCTGTGAATTGAAAATATGATAAGAATTTCTATTGTACTTCATTGTCTAAACTCTTGTCTCAATGTACTTATAGTTCCTGCAGGGAAATTGCAGAAGCTTACTCTGCAGTAGAATTCAGCTCTTCCTCTATACAGAAATACAAACTCTTCATAAACTGAATGCTCTTAATTTACAGTAGTTGTCATGGAATAAACTAACACATCCTTAGCTGAATTTTGAAAAAGAACATTCACATTGTGAATAAAAATATGCTAGTCCATCTCAGAAATTGGAAGAGGGGCTTGTGAATGCTCAAAAAATTACATATTTCATTGGTTGAATAGAACCTGAGAGCTATGAAGCTCTGAATTTTAAGTCTGGTTCTCAGTTTAACAGTGGAAGGACAACACTGAATCTAGCCTTCAGAGGGGCTATGCACAGCTTTTTTCCTACATGGCAATCACTCTTTCCTAGGAATTGATCCCTGATAGGCTGGATGGTTGCAGTTTCCCTTAAATAAGCTATCAAACCACTTGTTTTCTTTATCCAAAACAATATTTTTGAAGATCCAAAATATTATCCTAGTTATTATTTATCAATTGAAAGTGAGGAAAATAGTGTCTGTGCAAATGGTCCACTGCTATTTTGGCTGAGTTGGTGGTTGATCAGCTTATTCCTTCTTTCCATCTTAAAAGAGAATAGAAAGACGTTACTGTAGGCTGAGCTTACCATTTTGTATGCTGAGAGTACAGGGGTTCTCAAAGGTGTTTTGGGCATCATGACAATCAGCCCGAGTTTTCCAAGTATTGCCAAAGGCTGCTGAAGTACCCTCTATTACACCGCTGGTGGTTTTGAAGTCATCTGTCTGCACATCATTGAAGTTACCACAGAGACCTAAAAGGAAGCAGATGGGCTGTGAAAGTCTCCTTCAGAGTGAAGCATACTGAGGAAGGCATTGTTGTGATAAGATCACTTACCACAGGTCTGCCCTTTATGTGACGGGTCCAAGTCTATAAAAAGTTGCATGAGAGGAACGAGCTGAACCTGTAGCTGAAGACCGAAGCTTGTTTGCAGAATGATGAAGAAAGATGATGGTCTGAAGATGGTGACATTTGCTAGGGACATAAGAACATAGGAGTTATCATTTCATATAAGATAAGTGGTTGAAATAACCGTTCATTATATAGAACGTGTATATATACAGCTGTGTTTGATATGATCCTGATTTCTGAAGAACTGAGGGCAAAATGATTCATATAGGGTTTCAAATCCAGCA
>JAVJGJ010000002.1:35399041-35434399 GCA_035590215.1 Microhierax caerulescens | reverse complement strand
GTTTCAAAACAAGCACCAAAGCAGGCTGTCTTTACCCTAAACAACAAATACATAAAACACCTCCACTTCCTGTCAGGTGTTTTAAAATAAGGGGAAGAACACACACTTCTGTTGAAATTTAAAAGAGCACCTTTGCTTGATGACAATGATACACCATGATTTAGTGGTAGACTTCAACCTGGACCTATTCTGTCTTTTCAATGTTTGCTTTTTTTTTTTTTTTTCAGATGCAGTAATACCTGAGAAGAACTGGCATGAGAGAAAATCTCCAGTGATGAATGTGCACTGAGCAAAGGGACAGAGGGAACACAGGGAACTACACTGAAGATATTGGACTCCGGTTGTGAATCAGAATTTTTCTTTCCCCTTTTATGGCAATATTTGGATCTGGAAGTGTGCAATGATACTATTTGCTTGAATTAATTCTCCATCTCATCAGATCTTGCTAAAATTAGACCACAATTTTGCTAAAATTTTAAGAATTGAACAGGCAAATCCTATTACTTTAAAAATGAGAGACTATGCTTTATTGGAATACCTAGGGTTTGCTGCAGTGTAACCAAAGGTGAAATTTGGCTTTAGATTAACCTGTGTAATAACATTTCAAAGTAAAAAATTAGAAACATTACAAAAGTTTTCCAAAGAAACTTACCTGCAGAAAATGGGAGCTGTGTGTAGATCATATTCACAAATACACTGCCAGAAGGCTGAATCACAATGTTCTGCCCAAAAGAAAAGGCAATGATTATCAAGCATAGTTAGGGAAGGTTAAACACTTTCCATATGTTTTCTATCTGGTATTGTTCAGGATAAAGAAAAAGAAGTGGAGGGATCCTGTGATGATGTTCTATATATTTCTATACTATTTCTTTAATCTTTGTAACTGCGGTCCATTAACTGTCAAAACAAACAAGCAAAAGACCAAAGACAACTAAGTGATAGAAAATTACTAAGATCTTGACTTCTGATGGACCTACTCTATTCTTAATTTTTCTTTGAATAATGTTCAAACGAGATAAAACAAAAAAAATCGTGCAGATTTCCTGTCTGTGCTGTTATGTGTCATTTGTCTATCAAGCTTTGAAAACATCCCTGCAGAATGTTAGGTGACTCCATTTGCTACTTACAGTTTGTCCCCCACTTAGGCTGATGGCGATGCCCTTGAGGCATGTCTCAGTGTCAGTCAGGCCACACTTGTGGATATCTCCCAGAACAGTGAATTCATTGCTGTCACAGAGCTAGAAAAAGATAAAAATTATGTCATTAAAAGGATTTGTTATATTAAAATATTGCTATGTTAAAAAGGTTCACACTGAACTGATATTTTTAGTAAAGTGAATCTTAAAATATTTTTTATTCCTTTTCTTACTGTTCATATCTTCTTACATATAGGTATACAGTCACCAGAAAGAAGCTGTTATAAAACATCAGACAGGCAATATTTAATTAAAGAACTAGTGGGAAGCATGCAGATGATTTCATGGAACCTAAAACCTCAGTGCAATCCTAAAACAATGATCAAAGAACACAAAACTACTGCAGGACGTTCATTTAGTATAATCCTAACAAAAAAACCCTGAAATCCATTTAAGGTTCCGTGTTGACCCTCTGTGTTTCAGGAAGTTGATATGATAGCCAGTATTTTTAATTTTTAAAAAAGCACTTTCCTTTAGTATATTGCTTTATCAAGGACTGAGACTAATTTTTACCTTGGTTAAAACATAGCTACAGTCTCCAAAGAAGGAATAATGCTTCTCATCAAATGTTGAAATGTGGGAGCCTCCTTCAATACTGCAAGTCCCAGGGCATGACTGGGTGACACAAGACCATTCACCTCCCACACAGGTACTGAAATGAAGAAGGCATTCAGTACACTTTAATACAATTGTAAATAAAATAAGAGACAATAAGACAGATGATGCTTTAATTTTCCTCTTGAAGCATTTCATCATACTGTCAAAGAAAAACCAACATTGCTTTGAAATCTCAGAATAAGTATGGGACAGGCATATTTTTATTAGTAATAATTTTTTATATATTGCTGTTCATTTCCAGGGTTTGGACAGAATTCAGTCCTGGTGAACCTGGCTTCCATTCTGCTGCATAAAAAGGATTGGCCCTCATGTCCATCGGCATGGCTCAAGTTTCAAACATGTTAAGTATTTCTTGGAAAATAGCATGCATGTTTGTGGTTCTTGTATTCATGGGTAGATAGGTGCATTTACATATGCTTACGCAATAGTACTTCAGTAATTATAGTGATGCTGAAAAAACATGTATCATATCTGTCAAACACATGTCTCAGATGTGATCTCCCACTCTGTCTAATGCAACATGTCCCTAAATGTCACGTCCTTCATTGTATTTACATGAGCGCCCTAGTATTACACTGTAGTGCTGCGAAGGACCTAACACAATAATTCATATTTTTAAATATCTCCAGTAACTGAATTAAATAGCCTCCTTTAATTGATTAATCTTGAAATTGCAGTACCATCATCTAAATCCCGATTTTTACTTCCAAGTGTGAGGAAAAACCAGAGATGTAAGTATCCTCTAAAAACATGTAATCAAGAAAACTTCAGTTGATAAGTAATTCCATTCCTTTTTTAGGGGAAATTGATAATTTTTCCCTGTCTTCCAAATGTTCAAGTAATGCACCTAAAAAGAGAAGTATGAGAAAGGGACTACATTACCATGATCTGCATTTAGATGAGAAGGAGACACCAGGAGCATAAGTTTCACCTTCATAGGTACAGTGGCATTGTTCACGGGGAATGCAGCCGGCACCATTAATGTCGTCAAATACCATTCCTAGGGAAAGAAATAGTCTGTTACTCATTCTGTGCATGGCAGAACCTGCTTTTGTACATATATCTGGCAGATGCCTGAAAGTATGTTCCATTTCTTCTCTGTAACACAAAAAAATAATGGAAAGTACTTTAAAATAATAGGATGTAGGTTACATAGGGATTGAAGGGCTATATTCCTTTAAAGCCTAGCTAAAATCTTAGGGTGATCAGAAGACGGCTCTAGGGAAATTCTGTTATGGACTTCATTAGAATGGAAGTAGAATTAATATTAGTAGATAACGAGGTGGAATAGATTAACTGTTTGTAAGCCTGCACAGGGACATGTTTGTACAGTGAATATTTTTATACCCAAAGGCAGAAGATTATCTGAGAGAAGTGAGTGCCATTACAGAAACAAGTGATGGCGAATTCTGTGAGATGTCATGGAGGATGGGCAGAAGTGCTCCAAGGGGTGAAGGTCTTACCATACAGTCACTCACAACAGCAACAATTCTCAGCCCCAGAAGTAGTGTGCTCAAGGAGAACATATTTGCATTGTTTGTCTTGTACTGATACTCAGTTCTCATGCATAATTCTCTGAAGCACCGGATTTTACCCATGGCCTAGTGCTCTCTCAGGTCCTTGTTTAGACACACAGCACTGGACAGGAAGGGTTGTATAAACTGGGGAATCAGACACATTTTTGCTAACACAGAGTTATCATTGTGGGCAAAATGTGGTTAAACATTATGTACTTTGCTGGAACTGGATGTGGATGCTGGGAATAGAATACTTCCCCTTATTGCTAGGAGCAAAGTATCTTATTCTCAGTTCAGTCATTATGTACATATCTCAGGCATGTTTGTTGTTTAAAAGGGCATTTTTAGTAATCTGGGTAGAAATGGTGCATACTTCGATGATAATAACAGCGACAATGTGATGAGAATGATACAGTGTAGGAAAGTTATTCCATGTATACAGGTAAGTGTTGTAGAGGTTTTGGCTATGAGCAAAGGGCAGGAAATAAACTTGCCTGGAGGGCAGACGCAGCCGTCTGTACAATGATCTTCACAAAGTGCAGATCGTTCTGGGTTGCTGCATGTGTCAGAGCAGGGGGAGCCACACTCCTTGTATTGCATGTTGAAAGGACATGATTTTGCTGAAAGCAGAAAGAGTATTATAATGCTGACTTTTTCTTTGAAATGTTGAGAAAACAGTATTTGCAATTTAGGATGCTTTCTGTCAAGGTATAATGGGGGAATCCTGATCCAGGTGGAGGCTACAACAATTTCTATATATATCAAAAACACTTAGTAATGTGAAATCCTCTAAACTTCCATATTCCTAAAGCCTTGAGTATGCTCAGGTTAGAACTGTAATTTCAGGAAAACGACATGCACCTTTAAAAGGCTGTTGTCTTCAGGAAAAAAATTAATTTCCTTGAAGTTTATTAGATATGGGTAGTAAGCACAGATGAAAGTCCCTTCCCAAGATACTTACGACACAGTTCTGAGGTTCTCCAGTTCAGTGGCTGTCCACCTGCATGAGCACACTGCCGGGAGTATTCAGCAAAGGTGTTGCACATGCAGAAGTCAGCCATAGAGCTATCACAGTGGCATAGGTCTTGTATGCAAGTTTCAATGTAGTCCTGAACATTCACAAGTGCGTTACAGCTTGTAAAGGCTTTACTGGTTAATACTGTCTCACAGATAGAAGCCTAGGAGGGAAAATAAAGAATGTAAAACAAGTGTTTAGAAAATATTAAATTAATTATTTAAGGCATGTAGCAGAACAAACCAAAGGACAGTCCCTAAACTGTCCAACGGTAGCCATAAGCAGATGTTTAAGGCAAAGTATGACAATAGGGCAAATACACGTGGAACTCCTTTGATTATCTCCCATATCTCTATGTATCTTGAGTTACTTTCAGTTCAGGTGACTTCCCAAGCATTATACAGTTTCTTTATGTTGACATCCCCAGTGAATTTCTCTTTCATGAAAATATCCAGTCTTCTCTTGGAAGGAGAATGCAACTTTCTAGCATTCACTTTAGCAAAGAATAAGAAAAAAATCTAGAAAAAACTTTTTCCAGACCTATAGTTTAGTCATATTTGTGCTATATTTTTTCCAATTCTAACAACTTTTCTTCAAAGAGAGGGATAATGTAATTTATATTGAGAAAACTAATTTTGAGAGAGAGGTTCTTACAAATTCAGCTGAGCAGTTCACTGTAACACCAGGAGAAATAGGATCATCACACTGCTCTGTGGGTCCGTCCATCTTCTGCCTATTCCCAAACTGTATGGGACTCAGTTTTGTCTCTGTAAAAAGCAGTCCAAATATTAGAATAATATTTACTGGTTTACTGGCTTTTGCACAGAGATATTTTCTTTTGTGACACTTCCTTCTATGACATGAACAGTGATTATTGCTCTAATATGAAAGGCAAAAGGAGATGGTGAACATATACAAGGAACTGGATCCTAACTATTGGAAATGCATAGGCAGTTGCATGTGGCACATCTTAAAAGATCTAACAGTGATGGAAGCAGCCTAATACACCTCAAAGACGACTCTATACATAACTGACATCATAGAAATACATGAAGAAGTGTCACTAGTTTTGCAGTTAATACAACCCACAACCCATGTTACAGTATACTGTTAAAGAAAGAAAACCAAAGCGCCAATACTTAATAATGCCTTTTATTACTTACTCTCTGAAATAAATTCATTGCTGATTGGAATTCCATTGAAGTCCCCACAAAGTCCACAAGTTTGATTGGCGTATTTTGTATCTAGTTCCACCTAAAAGAAATGAGGAAAGGGAGCTTAGATTCATAGTAATGTCAGCCTTGATGGTTAGGGACACAGCCTAGATCGATATTGCTGATGTACTTAGAATTTGGCATATGTGTGCTGTGCAGAGCGAGTCATGTGGTAACAAGGTAGGCACCATTGCCAAGGTCAGTGACCAACAAGAAAAACTTGGTCTTATTCTAGTGCATTGCCAGGTCTAGAATCTGACGAGTACACTGTGAGGTGGGAACGTGGTAACTGGGGGTTTATTGATCCTGAGCTGAGCTTGGTGGAAAAAAAACGGGAAATTGGGGAAAGACTGGGAGAAAGAACAATACGCTAAAAATGGACACAAATCCAAAAGTAACTAATGCCTGCTGGCTGGTTAAGACTGCAAAGATGTAAACCAGACTATTTTCAAAATACACCTTTCTGCTAAGTTTTGAATGTTTTCTTACCAGGAGGGCATCCTCTTCATTCCAAAGGAAGGTCAGTCCTAACTTGGCAGACACTTTCAGATAGCTGTTACTTCTCTCTATCAAGACTCCCATATGGCTGTAGGGCATCTGAACCCTGGAGAAAGATCACTTAATTCAGTGGGGGTAGGGACAGAATAGCCATTGAATAGCCCCACTGATATCCTTTCTCATTCTCTTTGAGAAGCATCAGTATGCATAGGTGGGGAAATTAGAGCAGTAACTAAATACAGCCAACACAAAGTGGTAACATTTTGGCTGTTCCCTATGCAGTTGCTTCTCATGCAGATAGAATGGCCTTGCTTTCCCTGCTGTTCCTTTTGGCTCTTTCTGTTAATGGTGTTTTACTAGGTAATTTTTTTTAGGTAAAAATTTTTACTAAGTAAAATGTTGGCATATGTCTTTGGTTGTATTGTTCAAAAAAGTGCAGGGAGGTTCTGTTTTGCAGGCAGTATTCTTCAGGATATCGCTATTTACTCCTTAAAGCCCTTGATAATAAAGGGATAGACTCTTCAGGCTTTCTGTGAAATGACTGCCATTCACAAAGGTGTACCCAAGATAACCTTTAGACTAGTTCACTGTACTTAGCTGCTACAATACACAACTCGCTATGGGATAACTGCTCAAATATTTACCCAGCCTTTTGGATGGGTAAATGCCCTATGCCAAAGTCAGTGCTACTGTTGCTACATAGACAGCTAGTTTCCAGACCAGCTTGTTTTAAATGAGCGCAGGTACAAGCTGCAGTCACTGCTTAACTGCTTACTGTTCAGTGCAAGGACAAAAGCTGTCAAAAATTCCTCTCAAGGATCCTGTTCTGGTAAAATTAATGGAGAGTTGAAACTTTAAGGGTGTAAAACCCTAATATTTTGACTGAATCCAGGTTGCAGACTCAATTGTATATATACATGCACAATTGTAACGGTGGGGCAGCATCTGGGATGTAGCTGATCTGAACAAGATAGGCATGGGTAACCTGCAGAAATGGCACTTAGCTCGCTGTTAGGCCCTCTTATTTTTGTTGGTACTTTGGGAAGGACCTGAGCCCCCCAGCTGCTTGGGAGCAATGTGAGATTAGGCGGGGGAAAGGGATGCTTGCTCAAAGAGCCCACTGGGAGCAAGAGAAGTGATGGCAGTTTCAAGTTATGAACATACGGTTTGTCATCAAGCAGGACAGAGCCACGGGTGAGTTCAATAACTACTCCTTCCAGCTTCATGATTACATGAGTGATCATGGTAGCGTTTTCTGTCCTTGTACGCCTGATCTGGATGTTGAAATCCTCATAGGGAGATTTGCAGTTGGATGTAAAGATGTAGTTGCAGACCCCAGGGAAGTAAAAGATGTCCCCATCAAAGGTTTTGTAGTGGAAGTTACCCCAGGTGCTGCACACACAGCCATTGTGAGAGGGGTTGCCAGCTGTGGGTTCAAAATAAGTAGTAAGAATTTTCTGTAATTTGATGTAGATACACTCTCTTCAGTTGCTTTTCCCCTTCTATTTCTTTCACTAGCCACTGTCCAAGAAGCCCATCTTCTGTTTTCCTTCTTGTCAGGCTATTTGTTTATGGATCTGTTCCTTACTTAGTTCAGTTATCTTTTGTGTTTGATCCATTTTGCTTAGGGATATAGGACCTAAGGCTGGAAGAGACCTCCCGTGTCACTATGTCCAATGCTCTGGTTCTGCGGACAGCTACATTCTATACAAACCTTTTTCTAAATGTATGAAGTCCTAAAGTTTCACTATGAAACCAGTTTAAGCTTAGTTTAAAACTAGCTGGTACTCCTATTAGGGAAGGCCACTTATAGCCGCATCCTTTGAATGTCTGGAAGAATTTTACCAGCATCTTCCAAAATATATTCCTGCCTTATGTATGCCTGGTCATTCTTGTGCCAGTATTACACTTCACCTTGAAGGGGTCCCACCTCCCAGCTACTCCCCCCACTCACTGCAGAAATCATTTATCTGTTTTCAGTCTCCATTTTCTTACAATCAGGCTCTCCTATCTCCCTGGTTATCCTTATAGTCCTTCTCTGCATCTCTTCCAGATTTACACTCACCCTGCTTGAACATGAACATGATTAGTCAGAATTGTACCCTATACACTAGACAAGATGACTCACCAGTGCTTTGAACACACTGATATTTCCCTCTCTTTACTGGAAATATTGTACAGGATTTATCCAGGTATTTTATTTTTATATATATCTATATATATCTATATATATCTATATATATATCTATATATATAAAATTATATATACACAATTATATATATATAATTATATATATATTATATATATTTAAAAATTTTAAAACTTTTTTTTTTTTTTTTAACAGTTGCATCATATTAACAAAATGCAGACTGAGTACTGTAGTCACGTTTAGATCATCCTTGTTACCTGACAAAACTGACTACTTTTCTCGTTCATTTTTTGGTTTATGCTGCTAAAGGACCTTACACAATTTATTAATCACTTCAGTCATTCCATGCTCTTGATCAACAAGAATACAGATATCTGAGCCATGACATTTGTTTAACTTACCCTTTAGTTTCAGTGTGTTTTGAAAAGCTGGAATGATTGTTAGTTCTTTGGATTTTGAAGCCGGTGAAAAATCTAAGGAGGAAAAAAAAGATCAAGTTATTAGAAGTCCTAAAAAATGGATAGAGATTGCCTAGTTTCTTTAGTGATTAACATTTCCTACTACTGATTACACTCTAGGAGGAAGTTTCCACAATGTTTTGTTGCTGGTTTTTACACAGTGCTTTGTGTTCTGTCTTTCTATATATTTTACTACCAGCCAAATCCCAAAGACCATGCTCTTTGGCTGTAGTACTTCCTCCATTATTTGTTCAAGACTCCCATCTGATGCTGGCCCTGATATTCTGAAGTGAAAAGTAGCAATCTGCTCCTTAGAGCACAGCGTTGTAATAGCGATGCAGAAAAAGCACTGCCAATGTCTGTGTCTGAACCTCAGCCTCTCGGTGCACTTAGCAGAAGTTACTGAGCAGAAAGTTACTGAGGAATATTAGAAGCTGAGGATGAGAAACAGGAGCTGGGTTTTTTTCTGAAGTTCATGTCTGTCTTTGTGCTGAGATATGCAATTTTGCACAACCAAGTCTAAGTGGATTTTTTTTTTAAGCAGTTTAAATTCTGTGAAACTTTAATCATGTGCTTTTCATACAAAGACTTTTTTTGGTAGTATCCAGCCCTAAATTTTCCATGTCCAAATCCAATATTTTCTCTTTGGATCCAGCAGTGAAAGGGATAGAATACTTAGAGAACAGGCAATGTGATTTTTTTATGGTGAGAGTCTGAGGAATTTATGCAGTTTCACCCTTGAAAGTACCAAAATCGTAGAATTGGATGAATTCCAAACTGTAGATTGTACAATATTAGCCACTGACTTCTGCATTTAGACCAAAAAAAAAGTCATTAAGACATTTACATGTTTTAGAAAGACAATCTCATTTAGTCTTGATGTTTTTAAGGAAAAGCACATGTATTACCTTGCCTGACAATCTATTCCAATGATTCAATGCACTTACCCTTAAGTAATTTGTGGTACACTTCCAGTTTGGGTTATCACTATTTTGATTGCCATCTAGTGACCTCACAAATTACAGATTGTAAGGCAGGCTTCATGATTAATTGTTTCAGCCTATTAGTCATCACTAATATATCAGTCAGTGTTGTATCCTTCCGCTCTTATTTTGCTCTGTACAGTTATGGTGTTTGCTCTGTTTGGTTGTGTGTCGTGCATGATCTTGTAGTGCCTAATTTTTCTAGTGTTTAAGGAAGTTAAGGTTTTCTTTTTCTCTCATGAGTAAAGCAGTCATCTTGACACAGCATAAAAAATGCATCTTTCATTACCTGCTATCAAGTGCCTTAGTGATATGTATGCATACACACACCTGTTCTGAAAACACACTTTAAGATAGAAGGTATGTACCTTTCATGAAGTTAAAGATTAGATAACTGTATCATATCAGTAGACCAGATCCACTGGGCCAGATCTCAGAGGAAGTTGTCCAGTTTAAAGCAGTCAGAGATTGGCTGGGAACTGGTTATGTTGTACAGAGGCTTTCTCTGTCCTTTTTTTTTTTTTTTTTTGAGGGTGAGTGAGGGGTGGGGTGGGGGTTTCTACCTAGGAATAAGACTTTAGTAATCTTATTATTTATCAAGTGAATTTGGGACAAAATCCTAGAAATAGATCATCATAAAAATACTTACTTTTTTGTCGCTGCAGGAGGGTTTCAGAAACATAGTCTGATTTTGTTTGATGTTCATCATCCTGGGCTTGAACTGCAGAAGAGTGGAGGAAAATGTTAATGTCTAACTTTCTTGAGTTCCCTCATAATTTCTCAATTATATCTGTTTAAACATGTAATAGTCAGTATATCAAAAACCAGCAAAGCTATGTTATGTACAGGAGGTCAGACTCGTATCTTGACTGTGCTCCATGCGACCATGATGGCTGTGCACCACTCCTTCAATATTTTTTTTTTTCCTAATAAATTGCTGCAGGGAAGCCATCAAAAACATTCTTTGATAATTTGAGCAGATCCTTCCTTATTCTATCTATTTTTGTCATGGTACCCCTGGATGTCCTTATAAACTTTTCAGAAAAAAGACTTCATTTTCTTAGTTTTAATGATCACTGTGTACTTTAAGCATCAGTAAACCCCTTTGCCTAGCCTGAGGGCTTTAAAAACAGGTCCCTTTTGTAAAGGAAGAAATATTTTTAGAATTAGAGGACTGATGTCCGTCCTCTCTTACTGAAAGCCAAAGTTACTCTGTATTTTAAAGTTTGAAGCACTTTTTGTAATAAGTAGCAGAAGGAAAATGAATGCACAAGCCACACAGAAAGAAATAGGTCTTTCCAATAGATACATTTGTGACTGTTGATTTTGCCCCAAAGTAATTTTTTTTTTGTTTGTTTCTAGCAAAGAAATAATTTTTCATTTCATTCCACTGCAGCATCAGAATAGGAACACACACAGCATCTGCAGGGGCCAGAGGGGCTTTTAATGCACCGCTTAGTGAGAGCTCATCAGAGGGCAGGTTGCAGGGGAAGTTGTGCTGGCCAGAGAAAACCGAAAAGGCAGGCAAACCCTCCGCTGCATCCCACAATGAGGGCAGTGGTGGGGAGCACCACTAGAGGGGCTGAAATCAGAGCTGTAGGTTGCTCCCAAGTCCCTTCGTTTTTGCACCAGCTGAGGGGCTGCATCTGGTGCTGGAAGGACACATCATGCCTGTTTTTAAGCTATGAACCATTCAGTGCTCCTGGGCTCCTCTTCCCCACTACCTAGCCTCAGAGAGATGGTTGCTTCTCTCTCTATGCACTGTATGGCTCCAACACTCTGCTTCATGCCATATGCATTGCAGGCTCCCGTTTTCATTGCACGGTGCAATAATGCTACAGCTAGTGTTTTGATGTCAAAGAGTAGCCCATCAAAAGCATTGTTTAAATTAATGTGGAATTATCTGGATGTAGGAAAAAAAAATAATACAATAGGATCTGCATCTGAAACTGAAATGCACTAAAACCTAACACCGTTGTTATCTTAAACTTTAAAAGAAATTAATAGGTGAAGTAGACATAAAAAAGTTCTTCACTCATGTGCAAGTGTTAAGTGCCCTCCTAGAATACTTAAGGCAACTCCATTTGTTTTGACCCCATCAGAAACCAACCCTGTGCTCCACGCATTTATGCAACCAAATGTGCAAAAAAACTTTCAAAATCTGTTGTCCATTATTTTTCAAGCAAAATCCTTCCTTTTCTCAATATTGTATCATCAGCTGATAAAACAGACAAGATCTTTACCAATGCATACAGACAGACTCCACTAATTTATTCCTGCCTAAAGTCACTTTTGCACCTTTTGGATTGTGCATTTAGAAATGCTGTACCACCATGAAGTGGACATCAAAAGCTAAACATGAATCTTGAGGCATTTTGGTAGAAATGTAATTTCCAACTGAGTTTCACTGAATTCAGTGGAGCCATTCCAGATTTTGACTGAAGAAAATATGATGAGAGCATGGAATACAATATCATTTTTCAAAACAGTTGATTTCCTCTTCTTAGGAAGGGAAGCATTTGTAACAGAAAATTTTTGCATAAAGGTGACAGGTTCATTAGCTTCACAAAGCCAAGAAAAAAATATTTCAAACTCCGAAGCAAGTTATAAATTCTTTAGAGCAGTAAAAACAGCAAGCAAATGAATCTTCCTACCTTTGATCTGTATGAAGGCAAGTGCTAATATCAATATCCATAGTGGTATTCGTGTCCCACCACCTGTGCCCATCTTCTGGAAGTCCGGTAGAAACTACCGAACAACCTGCCTCTGAGGAAATACCTGTCTGCACCGGAGACTTATATAGTGAGGGAGTAGGTTTTGGCTCAGTTCCCAGATTGTTTCACAAGGTTCTTAAAAGGTGGGGCTTCAGACATTTTAGTTTTCCTTTACAGGTGCACAGGTAAATAGAGGATGCTCTGACTTTCTCTCAGGTATTTGCACTCTAGGAGGAGTCTTCTTTCTACAGAACTTTTTGATGAAATGTCAAGCAGTGAGCAGGAATAATTTTTGCTTATGCTTAGTCTTCCAAAATTGTTATATATTATTGGATAAATACAAGTTAAGGGACTTCTGAGTGACTTTTGAGCAGGAACTTCGAATTAATTGCTTCACTATTTTTAATTTTCCTCCTTATGATAAATGATGGCAACTTCTCAAAAAACCTAAGTTCTGTCTGACAGATTTTTTAAAATGAGTTTGCATCTCTCTATGTAGCTACTTTGCCTGTGAAAAAGGAATAATCAAATGCCATCTAAGGTCAGCACAAGACAGGCGCGACACAGGACTACACAGTGAAAATCCTCCAGCATTGGAAAGTCAGTAATAAGGACCTTTCCTTGAGGGATTCCTCCTCTCACATGGGCAGTTTTAGTGCTATTTCAGCTGTTTCTCTTCTAAGTAAACATGATTTCACCATAACAAATTAGACTGATTCTACCTACAATAAATAAATTTAGATTTTCTTGCTGATTGCTCTTCCTAGAGACACAAAAAGACCAATTTATAAGAATTTCCTTTGGAATGTTCCTTATCTTAGGAACAATAAGAGAGTGAACGATGTTTTGTGAATATATTAATATGTTAATTTACAGCTACATTACTTTGGTGAATTAAACTTTTATAGTGTTTTACCCTGGGGTGTAGAGAAACACAGACTTTCAGTAGGAGGATGGATCCCATAATCTCACATGGGACCGAACAGTTTCTGCAGAGAAGGTGGTACTGGGATGGTCTCCATATTCTCAGTCAAAATAATGACATAATGGGGTTTAAAACTGGGAATGAAGTTTAAGTTAGACATTGGGGAGAAATTTCCTTTTTTCGAGGGTGATGAAGTACTCATATAGGTTGCTTAAGAAGGCTGTCAAATTTCTATCACTGGTGGGTTTTAGGAACAGATTAGAAAAAGACCTACCTGAGGATGGTGTAAGTGTAAGTGCTGTTGATAGTGCCCTGGAGCAGGGGAGCAGACTAAATGGCCATTTGAGATTCCTTCAAACATGATTTTCTATTTTTTTTTTTCTGAAAAATAATATGTATTCCGTCTGTTGGAGCAGTTATATTTGAAGAAGTAACATCAGCATTAAGAGAGAAATAAAAGGCATATTTTTTCCCTAAGCAGTAAACAGAAGCAAAATAAGATGCTTTCTTTCCTAAACACTGTAAAAGTACTAGTTATTAATATTTAAATAAAAGTGACATAACTAAATAAAACTGGAAGTGTTGAGGAAAATAATTGGTCAGCTTCAGTTGTGACTTATACCTCTGGCAACTTAGTTGATGTATAAATCTGTAGAATTTATCTTAGTATTGTTTAATGAGGGAAAGAAGATAGGTGCAAGATGCTTATACATACAGAAATACATGCAGTGAAAATCTAAGGGCAATGGTATCACCTCTAACAGGTATTATCAAAAGTTCCAGGATGAAGATCTAAAAAAAGAAAAATTTCAAGAGATAGAACTGGTGTGTGATTAATTATAAAACTGTATGGTAAACTCAACTGATAAGCTTATGAAGTGATTCTGTTGGTAAGAAGAAAAATATGCTTTATGAATCATTACATTGCTTATCACTGAAAAATCAGTTCAAATCACCAGCTGCTATTCTGTGGTTTCATCTAGAGAGGTTAACATTTCCTGCATGTTCAGGGAAGTACTGGGACCTCTGAGATCCCAGTTTGGTCACTATGATGATGCCCTTTCTATGGTCATCACAAACTAGGTTGAAACCAGTTTCAGTTAAATCAAACCTCTTTGAATGAGCTTTAAGACACCATCAAAAGTAGTTCCCTATGCTTGCATTTTTGCCTGAAAGTCTCAGATCTCTTGTATGTCATGAATCACATTATCTTTACACTCCTAAGTGGTTGCTTCATTCATTAATCTTCTTGCCATGTTAACTTCCATTATCTTGTGCCTATTATTTCTGCAAATCATTATAAAATGTGTCAAAATATATGATACTTGCAAAAATAATTTCCAAATATTTATGATAACTGAATGTAGTAGTATTAATAATTATTCAAAGAAATAATTACTCTTCAAATTGTATTTCACCACTACTCACTCATCAGATCTACACATTTGACATGGGAGAATATTTTTTCTAAGACCGGCTTGCAGCATCATGTCCAGATTTGTGTAGCTGTTTATGATCAAGTACAGTTGACTGCAGAAGTATTAATATATTTTGAAAATTGATTGCTGTAAGTTGTTGTTGGTTGTTTTTTTTTAACAGAAAAGATAAAAGATGCTGACATTGCATTTGATCTGAAAACACTGACACTTCTTTCTTTAGGTACTCTCTTTTTCATGGGATCATGTTGCTACTCTGCATCTGCAATATTAAATTAAATAAAACAGTAAAATAATTGTTAGCAATTCAGATCCATTCTTTTTAATCCTACATAATTAAATACTCCATGGTGATGATGTTATTCATGCATCTTACTCATGATTCCTGAATCTAGTTCTTCATAAGAAAAAATGAGACCTTCATCTTACTTTCATACAACCTCTCTTGTAGAATGCAGATAAAATGTCATAGCAAATTTGGTTAACTTTCAGGTGCAGTAATGATGAAAATCAGTGTCTCCATTTATATTTCTAAGAGACAGAATGATGGACTCATAGAGACAGGCAGAAGGTGTCTAGTCCACCTAGTGCTATGTCGGAGTAGCTTCCCTTTGAGGGAAGAATGAAAACGTTTATAATTGAAAGAAATTCTGGCATTTCCTCTGTGCCAGCACTACAATGCAAGTTAACAAGGAAGTCTCTGATGGGCTTTTCTCTGGCTGGTCATTTGCCCACTTCTGAGGCTGAGTTTAAGCTCCAGAATTAGTGGTGGGACATTAGGCTTTGCATTCAGCTGAAGTACCATTCTGATTGTCCCTAATTTTTGACCAGTGCAAATTCAAACCCAGTTTTTACCTGAAAGTTTCTCTGGAAAAGTGAGATAACTGATTAGTTCCTACTCAAAAGTTGTTCATTAACATTATAGGTGTTCTCTTAATTAGATGAAGATGAACTACATTTCAAACAGTTGCAGTAGGTATTTTATAGCATGATACAATACAGTCTATCTAAAGTAAAGCTACAGTTAAAGACTAAAATAGGGATACAACTCCTTTTGTGTCCTTTACTAGATCTTAGTCAAACATGGTGCTGTTGATCCATTCCTTTACTTCAAAATGCTTAGATGAAACTCATTGATTGAAAATCAAATCGCATGTATACCTGAAATGTGAAACCCTGTTTCATTAACACGAGTAGTTCTCCTGCTGTCTTTCAGCGTGTACGTTGTAGAGAGCCAAGCACATAATGCTTCGATGTCCTTGCAGCCTCTGTGCTTTACTGTGAAGCATAGAATGTGTAATATGAAATGGATCTATTTCTGGGTTTGTTTCTATTATCTGTTCATTTCAAAGGTTGCCGTGTCATTTAGAAAACCCCCAGAAAAGCTTAATAAGCTAAATCGGTCGCTGGAAACCGTCTAGCTGCAACATAAGAGGCTAGTTTACACCAACAGGACTAGGAAGTAGAATATATTGAGTTTAGTATCTCTCATTTTACTTAATTGGTTTTCTTTTGGGAAGAAATTCAGTCACAGAACATCTTAGAGTTCTGTACTAAGGTATTCCACCTATGCAAAGTTGGTGAAGAGACCTCATCTTACAAGTATTGCATGTCAACTGTACCTATGCTCTTATAGGTGAGAACTGGGTCAAATGGACAACAGTATTAGTATTAGCACAATATTGTGAGATTACCACAAGTTTCCAGAGCAATCCTGCACTGGTATGAGGAGTTTTCTCTGTAATCAAACATTCAGCAGCTGAACAGCATTATTTTAGCCCGTGCCTGCCTTCACACCTTTTCTGTAACTCCAGTGCCAAATTTCAGGTTGTTATTCCTGGAATTTCCGTATTCAGAATAATCCTTCTCATGACTGGCTCCTTCTGCCATCTGTACAATTACTGTTTCTTTGCTTCAGAACTACCCACAGTCAGTGCTGATCTGCATTCTTCTCTTCCTCTTCTCTCTCCAGTGTTCTACTTCTTGACATACCCAGTTGAAGACAACTTGGGATCTGGTTTTTTTTCAGAGTATTTGGCGTTACATACAATGCTGTATGTTCAGAGCATGGCTCCTGCTGCTTTCAGCGGTGACTGAATGCTCAGCACTTCTACATGTTCAATGTTTCAAGTTGATTGTCTAGAAAATGAAGAATGTTTAAAACTGTGGTTATAATTTGACATAAATCTTTTAACTGGCATCACAAATGAACTTAGTGTCATTTAAACAGCTTGATGACACTGTCCTGTTTTTTCAGTGTTTCCCTTATTCAGTCACCTCAAATTTAAGTTCTGCAACAAACAAACAATGCAGGAAATCTTAAATTCAATTTTACCAGAAAGATCCCTGCAATGCTTTGAGTAAGAGAAGGTTCTGCAGAAAAAACAATGTGCATCCTTTACCATGAGGAGTATGAACACCAGGACCACAGTAAGGTTTCCATGCTGTCTGGACACATCCAGGATATTTCTGTGTACAAAGGGGATAAATACTTAAGCCTCTTTATAGCTTGTAAACACAGACACATCAACTGTGCATACTAATATTTGCAATTCGTATTATAAACTAAAAAATTGATGTACACACAGATACTTGAGGACATATTTACATTGTGCAGTGGTGCATGTTGCAGAAATACCTCTGCTAACAACAGCCAAGGTAAATTCATAATAGGAAATAGTGTCACTACATGGATATGAAATTGCAGCTAAGAGAATTTGTCTTTTTCTGAGGCACTTATGCTGCAGCTGTGTTTGGGATTTGAGCTGATATCTCTACCCAGGGCTATATTGTGCCATATAGTTGTAGCAGCACTGCCTAAAGCCAGCTGAAGCTGTTCTACTAAGTACTAAGTGCTAGTACTATTAAGTAATACTCTGTTAGGTAGTGAAGTAGTGCCCCAAAGTAAAAAAAATCAGTCTTTAGAAACAATTGGTAAGTGCTCACTGGCTCAGAGAAATAAATGGTACAACAAGTAAAAAGTGGGTGAAAGGGTGTGCTGAGCTGAGCAGTCTATCTAAACCCTCAAAGAGACCTAGCAGTGATCCACAGCCTCAAAAGAGTCTATGTCCTCTGATGGACATCATTCTGCTGAATGACACTTAGATGTATGCAATAATATAAACAACAAACTCTAAAAGAAGTGCATATATATACACTACTACCACTAGTGAGCTTTGTCAGAAGTCTTAGTATTAGTGGAAGTTGTACTGTCTTCATCCGCTGGACACTTGCAATTTTGCCCTTAGTTTAAATCTGTAGCAGACTTTCTTTATCCAAAAAGTGCATGGAAGAAATAATAAAATGCATGTAAACAAAGACAAATGGAGAAGGAAACAAAATCCTTTAGTCTATGTATGATTCAGGACTCCGAGAAATTTGTTAAATTTATAGCTGTGGTATAAAAGTTAGCAGAGATCTCTTTAGTATTTCAATTCAAATATTGCTATTTATTTTAATAATTAAAGTTTCTGTTATATCATCCTCCTTGAGGAGAGAACATATTGCATGAGGCCTCTGTGTGTGTTTTGAATATCTATTGTAAAATAACTTCCAAAAGTTCCTTTTCTATATTTAGCATTTCAGTTTACAAACTTAGATGATAGTACAGCAGAAAGACTTAAACTAATGGAAGATGTTGGACAAAATACAGGGAGGTACAAACTGGCTACAAATTAATTTCACTTGGAAATTTGGATAAGGTTTGTAAGTGTCAAAGGATTGCTATCAGTTCTGCAAGACCTCATTGCAGTAGCAGGGATCAGAACCAAGTATTTTGAAGACAGTCCTGATGTTCACTTATGTGGTTATTGGTATGATGCTTTATAATAACATTGCCTTCATCCATTTTTAGTTTAGTACATTCTTTTGCAAAGCTTCTATTTACTATTATAAAATATTTTTAAATATGCAAGGACAAAACTCTGGGAATTTTTGCTGTTAAGACCATCAATGCAGCTCCATGAGAGAGTTTTAAATTACGAGTGGAATATTATGTTTCTTAGAGTGTTCTTGCTTTTTTTAGACAGAGCTTAGACAATGAGTATCTTCAGTCATTTTTTCAATTATTTTTAACTACGTGTCCTGACACTTTGTTGCTGTGTGTTATTGAAGCCTTACTCTGAATACAATTTCCCCGGTTACTTTTCTGTGGTGCCCATCACTGGAGTACCTGAGATGTTCAACAACAGTGATGTATTGCTTTTGAAAATATGTTTTGAAATACTTAGAGTTTATTATCTTTGTTTTACATATTGCTAAATGAGGCATGGAAAAGTTACGGGTATCCAGTAATTTTGGGTGAAGAGTCTAACACTCCTAGGACTGATTTTTTTAAAATACTGAGCTTTGTTTTGTAGTGTACATGTTTACACTGTAGACTTCAGGTAGAACTATGAAGGTCCCACAGTTCTGCACATCACTGACTGTGATAGCTGCAATTTAAGCAGGTATGTGGAGCATTGAAAAAGAACTATTCTGAGGGAGAAATTAAATCCCTTTTGACACGGTGACATTTGTGTGCCATGTTCACTCTGCAACAGCCAATTTCTGCAGGCAATGAGAGGACTGTGAACAACCATCATGCTCGCAACATGTTTTTATTCAACCTTGAATCCGGGTTCACCCTCCCTACAGCAGGTGCTTGATGTGCACCCGGTGAAATAGAAACCCAGTGGAGAACAGCAGGATCCGATTATACTTAGAGATTGTGTAATACTGCATGTGCACAAAGATGGCACATTATGACTTCAGATAGCCGGCACTCATAACGTAAGTAATCCTTCCCCATCACGTCTGAATGGGTAGAGAACTTCTCATGAGAAATTCTCGTTTCTCTGGGCTCTATGTTTTAAGTTATCATAGACGTGTTTTTTAGATACGTTCTCTAAATACGCATCATGGAGGTGACTAATTGGCCTCCATGGTTTGCTAAGCTGAGCTGTCAGCCTCCTTATCATTTTGGAATGCCAAAGTATGATATAAAACAAGAATGCTGCCAAACTTGAGCAGCTAGACTTGTACTGTGTTGAACATTCAATACGTCAGTGGATGAATTGTCTGTTGACCTCTTTTATAGTCAGTTTTCAGCTTTATTGATCTGAAAACTATGAAAATCCTTATCTGCTTTGATCCATTGCTGCAAATGACTGAAAACTGGTGTTGCATGTTCATGTTTTGTATTGACTGAAATTTCTTCCCCTGACCTGAAATGACTGCCAGAGTAAAGGATGAGCAGCAGATGATTCTGCTCCCTTCTATTGTCATCATCAGGCAAACTTCATCAATGGCATTTCGACTGTCAAACAGTTTTGAGCAGGAGTATGATGTTGCAAGCTGGTAGTGATTGCTGTAGCCATTGTCTGATTTTGACAGAGCGCATCTTCTAACTCCGCAGCTTCTTTGTGTGCTAACAATATTTCTGACTGAAAGGAGGCAGAGTCTGCATTATTAGTGATGAAGTGAACAGAGAGAATCCCACACAGACTTTGAATCTGAAGCAGATTTCGGTGAGCTGCTGATTAGGAAAATAGAAACTATAAACTATACTATACTAAAAAAACTAAACTATAAACTGTTTATAGTCACCCTAGAAATCAAAATAATGATATTTCTATATTCACTGGACAGTATCAAATTCACCTGGTTTCGTAATAAAAACGGTATTCAAGTTCTCCGTTTCTAGAGGATGGATTTGTCTTTTTATTTGCTTCTCTAGGTTTTCAAACACTTGATCTTCTATATCGCATCTGTCTCTTGATAGTGACCGTTGTGTTAAATTGGAATATGTGGGGGTTTTTTGGTCCAGTTTTATCTTCCTGATACTTTTGGCCTACATTATGTTACCCTAAGACTTATTCTGTGTGTGGTTAGTTCTGATACACGCTTGTGGGCTGAAGCATTTATACAGGTACTGAGTAGAAGAGCTATGATTCCTTTTGTATGGCACAATGAAGCACATTTACCTCTTGATTACATTGCCCCACAACTAGCTTTAGTGAAACACCTTTATATCAGTTCTTCATGTGTCTTCTGTACTTTTTTCCTTCTTTTGAGAATACAGTTTATGATAGGATAACTTATTGGTTGGGATATATTATTTGTGTATGTTTCAGTTTTGTGACTGAAATAATAGTAGATCCTGCATATTGGTGATGGTGCTAAGCCCTGTTGTCAAGTAAGTTTAAGTGATTTTGTGGAGAGCAAGCTTTCTTAATAAAATAGAAATGTTACACTTTGTGGAAGGTGTTTTGGACACTACAGATAGAAAGCGCTGTATTAGAGATAAGATATGCAATGATGAATGCATCAAATGGAGATCTGAACTGACAATCCTACAGTCTCTATGCAGTGGATGCTGAAGAGACCTGAAGAAAGCTTGTCCTTTGTAGAATTGATTACATGATCACAGAAATGACTGCAAAATGTATTTCTGTAAAAGGCTGACTTTTTTGAAATTGGAAGTGAAGTAGGGTTTCTTGTTGAAGTGTATCTCAGATTAATATTGACGCAAAGGGTTGTCTTCCATTATTTTCCTTATCAATACAATAACACTTTTGACAGAGAAAATGTTGTCATGAAATGGAGACATTTTTTCTGTCTTTACAAGAATGAACAAACAAATTAGTCTACTGTAATCCTTAGAAAGAAGTAGAAAAAATTGGCATATGTTTCATAGCAGACAGTGAGCTCTTAATCTTTCTGAAACGAGCACAATCCAGAAGGCTGTCCATCTCCATTTTCTGTTTCTGTCCAACAAGAAGAGAAACAGGAAAAGTAAGTTTGCTTTTATGGTGTGGATCCTGCAGTTTTGGAACTCCTTTGTATGCTCATTTGTTCTCTCTGAATCATTCTTGCAAACAGGTGGGGAGCGCTTTCTTTTCTTACAGGTTTTGGATTGAATTCAAGACTGCAGGAACCTCAAGTCTCTTACGCTGCTCTGCTTTCAGAGCAGTTCGTCATAAGCTCAGCTGAGCTGCACAGAAGTAACCCTGCGTGTGAGTTCCATGCTCTTTCAATGATAGTCCAAGCAACTTCTAGCACATTTCAAGGCTCAAAGATTTAAAGCCATCAGAGACAACTGTGATCATTTGTGTTGAAGCAGACCTCCTCTGTAACAGATTACACTCTCATACACTTTTTATTCTGTGCTTTTTGCATGGAGCTCATCAATGGACGTCTGATTTAGGGCAAATCACTTAGGTGAACATCCCTTCTTGGCTCAGAGAATCCCAGTAACAGGGAATTGTCTGTCTGTTGATAAGCTGCTTTAGTTGTTATATACTCAACATAGCTAAATGATGATCTTATTTTTCTAAGGAAAGAGTCAAAGGGAGGAAACATACATACATCAGCAGCTGAAGCATTGCCAGGCTGAACACTAAGTCAGTTTGCTGAAAAACTGATGTTAAAATTTGGCTAAAATAGGTTTGCCTGCCTTGTTTTTCATGGAGAGTTTCAGCCTCCAGGAACTCAGTCCAGTTTTCTCCCACACCAAGTGAAGGTGGATCAGATCAAGGCAAAATACTGCCTGTAGATGAAAAAAGTGAGAGGAGCCACTCACTGTGTTAGGAATCGTTTGGGTTGCATGTAACCAGAGGTGTTTTGACCATGTTGGAGCTGTGCAATGGTCACTTCAGCATACTCTTTTAGGCTTTGTAGTGTGTTTCAGCTCTTCTGTAACTGCTGCATATCAAAAGGCTTAAATGATCCTGTGTTTTGTCTTATTTGTATAATGCTTAGTGATTACTGAGCTATTTATGCATATTAT
Organism: Microhierax caerulescens; assembly: GCA_035590215.1. NCBI lineage: Eukaryota > Metazoa > Chordata > Aves > Falconiformes > Falconidae > Microhierax > Microhierax caerulescens. Next base: position 35,411,907 of record JAVJGJ010000002.1, on the reverse strand, counting down.
GGCTTGAAGCTCCTTCAAAGTAGACCCCCGTTTGAACCTGTTTGTCATGGTTCACAAGAATTCATTGTATTTACGCTGATTAAGCTAGCTGAAGAAATAAAAGATGTTTTCTTACTGCAATCACTTTCCCCTCTAGTGGTTCCAAGCTGAACTTATTACTAAGAGTTCATAATGCAAATGTTGTACATTTTTTCTCATGCAACATTATGAGAGCCTAAACTTGTAGGTAGTAGAAAGAGGTTTCAGTGGATCTGACTTATAAAATTTTCTGATATGCAGTTAAACTTTGTCCACTGCAGAATTCCTTAGCAGATACTTGCAAAACTTACTATACTGTTTTCAAAGCCAAAAGTAAAAGCTTTGCTCAGCTTGCCATCAAGTCTACAGGAAGCAATGATTATCTCTGTGTTGTGCAATCCATTAAATTCAGTGGTCCTGGGAGATGATCCACCTTGATAAGCAATCTGCTTTGACAATCTACTTTTCTACTAGAGAAGCTGGGGGAAATTCCATGGCTTTGGAACATGAGTCTTTTTAACTTCTAAACTGCAAAAGGTGGAAGGTTTTTGGTGTTGTTTTTTTTTTGTGGTAAATAAAAATAGATGTGCACAGTTGGCTTCTGGCTTAGAAGTTTAAAAATAAGAAGCCTTGAAGGGATGGTGATTTGTGCTGGTTCCCACCTTGGCAAGTAAAGGGTTAGGGTAGAAATGCCTGAGAAACCTGGTCAGAGCCAGAACTGCAAATGAATAGGTAAATAAATGGGTCTAAGGACACTTTCCCTGTATAAAGAGCAATGGCTGTTTTACACGGTACAGTTCCAACATACAAGATTAGTCGGGACAAATCCCATTAAAATCTTAAATACACGGCAAGCCTAGCTACTGTCTAGGAGGGTGTATAACAAAGCTCAGCATTTAATAGCACGGGATGGTAGGCTAAGTGCTAAGAAAGGGTGGAGGCCAGAGCTATAGCACTGATGAAGGTTCTAAGTGCCCACACTCTGGGTGCATGAGTTCAATCACTCTTCCCTTTGCCATTCCCTGAAACCAAGGTGCTTAAAACTCAGAGCCACATTTCATAGTGTGAAAACGGTATTTGTTTCAATACAGGAAGTCTGAATGTTTTTGTTGGCAGCCTCCTTGACGTGTGCCTATTCAAACCAGGGGAGAAATGGTGTGAAACGCAGTATTGGAGGAACAGCTCCAGGTAAAGTTCTCCTCTGCATTGCTTTTGCTCTTCATTCCAATAACCACAAAGAACGAAACTGCCCCTGATGGAAGCACTGCCACAGAATGTGCCCTGATAGGCATGCAGAAAATTTTCTTGTGTCCCTCGATGGGAATTTTGGGAGATAAAGGAGGAAAAGTGGAAGGAATCGTAATTTTTAGTAGTACCCTGTAGAATGGTAATGCTGCATCTTAAGCTTTGGCCACAGTTATGACAGAGATTTGCTTAGAGCACGCTGTTTCTTGAAGATATTGCAACAGTAGTGAGGGTGAGCTAAAAGAGCACCTTATGGTAGTGTAGTTAAGAGGGGCTGAGCTGAACTGAATGTATTATGAACAGATTTCTTCCCACTTATTGCATAACCTGCAAGCAACATTTTTGAGCTTAAAGACAAGGTTTACCCTTGTAATGAATAATGTATTTAGAGAGTTAGAGTTATGCAGCTATCCAACTTACTGGCATTTATTCCTTATGTCCCAAACACTTTGGGTCTCATTACTGCTTTATTTGAGGATAGCCATAAGTCTGATGGTGATTCCCAACACTCTATTATTGCTAGCAGGAATTGTCATCATTGTAAGAACCGCTGGTAGTTACAGATTGAAGTCTGATTTAAGAATTTCTCTAATAAGGATGAAGCTGCAGAATAAACTCCTGGCAGCTTGCATACCTAAGATTGGGCAGCAGTGCTCTGGAAGCAGAGGATTTTCAAACTTACTCAGTGGTGAACAGAGAATAACTAATGGAATTAATATGATGCTCTTTTACTAATATGCTAACTGGAATTTCTAACAAACAGTATGCAACTTTACTGGCTGCCTTTTGGCACCTAATTCCCATTGCGACTCCTAAATTTCTTTTGCCAACCCAAAATCAACTGTTCAGGTAGTTTTAGTGTTCTGGTCTTGATTTTAGATATTTTTCCAGTTTACCTGGATAATTTTAATGCCATTTCTTTTTTCCAGTATATTTGTTGCCCAGCCGAGGTTGGCATCATCAAGAAATGCTTAGTATCCAAATCATGAATGAAACACTGAATGGGAATATGCCCAGAACAGGTACCGGTACCAATTTATGTATTCATACAAAGAACTAGAATTATTTGTCATATTAGTATAATATATAGCAATAATAATTCGCTATGTTAGTTTAATAAATTATTAACTTATAGAATTCCTGTCTTAGCAATTTCCCATTCTTTTAGTTATTAGTGCAGAATCTGTGCTATTTGAATATGTCAGTATTTCCTATTGGAATGAAGAATATTTGTAAACAAAGTATTTAGCAAATACATGCCACAGAAAATGCACAGCACTGCCAAAAAGTTGTTCTCTCTGTTGCCAAAACAGTAAACAAACAACTTCAAGCCAAGCACCCTGAAAACAGACTAGCCTGCTCAAATCATTATCTAGGAGAACAGGAGCAGTAGCAAAAAGTACCATTTGTTGGTTGGTTTCCACCCAGAAATATATGTTTAACACTAAGCCATGCTGTGCAATCCGGTATCTGAAAGGCAACATCTCATGTTCAGTAAGTACAAAGTTCAGAACTCCCACTTCATTTTATTCCAGGTAAATACCAGACTTTCTCTTGATAATAAACATATGGCCCATAACCATACAGGTCCCAAATTTGGAATTCTTGTTCAGTCAAAATTTCACATGTCAAGCTCTACAAGGTTAGATCTGTTTCTGCAACAACTGAAAAAAATCCAAAATTGCAATTTTACCTGGTCAATCTAATGTAAATAGAAAAATTATTCCTGGTGGGTATTGTGGAGCAATAAGGAGTGTAAATATACTGAGCTATAATATAAACAGACCACGCTCAGCCAGGACATCTGTGGAGCATGCCAGTTTACATATGGCTTCTGTGGGTATCAGGCGGCATCTTTTACACAACAGAAAAGGCAAATGTCACTGTATCTGTCATGGGTCCTTGGAAATGACCCTGAGTGTTAGTATGAGCTTCGTTCTTAACTGACTAAACAGGCAGTAATACACCTGAAAGGGCATGTTCTGGTTGATAACTATGGTGCAGCAGCAGCAAGAAATAGAGTCCTCAGAAATCTGTCTTGCTGCTGGGCATGGACCAGGTTCTTCCCATAATTACACTCACTTGCAGATCAACACAGTTCAGCCAGAAAATTTAAGTATTTTGAACCAAAATGCCATGATCGGGTTAAACGACAGGTGGTGAAGTGTACGGAGTCTTTATCTATGGTAAAACCTCTGGCTGAAGTCATGAAATATATTGCCTCTATGGTCCTTGTAATTAATTATATCAAACATCTGTGTAATTATCTTGTGACTTCTGATTGTTTGCTTGGCTGTTTGAGAACATGACTACCTGCAGCGTGGCCACTTTCCATTGACAAGGTCACGCAATTGCATTGCTTGGAAAAGTAGTACTTTAAATTTGAAAATACCCTGGTGCCATCCCAGTGAAATTCAGTCAAATCAAGCCATGTTCCAAGTCCCATTTTACAGTTGTTTGGCAGAGATCTGGATAAATCCTGACTATGTCTCCTAGCAGGACTGCAGGGAGGCAGCAAGGCTCTCTGCAGCTGGGGAAAGGCAGGGTCTCTGCTGCTTTTCTATACCGGCAAGGGGTGAAGTAGGGATTCAAGGAGAAAAGCTCATGTGGGAATAAGTGATGATGATGAGGAAGCTGGAACTGTGCAGTTTGGATGATACAGACTCCTTTTGCGGCACAAGGTGGGAAAAGGCCTTTTTTCTAGTTGGTAGGGTAAGAAAATGAGGGAGGAATGTTTTGGCCCTTCCCACCATAATTCTTGGTTGGTTTTTGTTTTTTTTTTCAGATATCACTTAATGAGGAAATTCTGCACTCACATGAATTTAATGACCAATGGTTGTGGGTAGAGGTGTTATTTTGACAATGAATTGTTTCACTGAACAGCTTCTAGATCACCTATTTGTATCTGCCATCTTTGGGAGTCATGGAATGCTTGCTTACTTTGTATTTGTTTAAGTTTCCATATTTGTTCAAGGTGCCAGCTGGGAAGTGGCTTTTGGTAAGTACAGGAAATAACACCTACCTTATCATGGAGAGAGAAAAAAAAAGTTACATTTCTAACATGATCCTTACACTGGAAAATGGGTGGAAGTGGTGCTTTCCATACTATAATGCCATCTCGGGATTGTATAGGAGAGGCATGTTGGAGAGGGAAACAAGATTTATCACTAAGACCCAACTTGAAAGAAGCGGTGGAGCCCAGCAGAGATTTCCAGGGCACAAGATGAATTGCCTGAAGTGCTGCACCTCTCCATTCAATCAAGGACACAGATGCTGGACTGTTTGTGGCAAGGCATCTTGGTCTTTTGCTGCACGTAGCAACCAGTAGCACAAAAGATTGGAAGAAGAGCTTTAGTCTCCCAAAAGGTTAGGCCACAAGAAAGGCTGCCTGGAGGCACATCACTCACGTGCAGGCCTCTTGCTGGAGGAGAAAGAAGTCATCTTGGTCTCAGATAAGATGGATTTTTTCATATGAAAGCATAGAAATGCGTTGCATAGCAATGCAATTTTTCATATGAGTGATGGGTGGAAGTACTTTTTTTTTCAGACTGCAAGGTTTCTGGTTTCATCTGCTGTTTGATTACTGACCCTTAACTAGCTGAAGCAAGGAAGGCAGTGTCCTGGACCAGCTGACACTGGCCTTTTCTGCCAGCTCAGACTCTCTCACTCCTTTGTGAAATCGTTTCCTGTGACATTTGCTGATCTCATTTAACCCCCTTCGATAACCACCCTTCCAGAGATACCTGACCAGTATGCTATCTCTGCAGCCAGCAAGGCAAGAGGCAGTAACCTTTGAAAAGCTGCTTCAAGGCCATTGCTGAATTTTTACAGAGTGACTTAGTGGAAATCCTGCTGACAACATTTAATTTGGGGTTTAATTGAGAAATAATGTAATACTTTAAAAGAAGATATATTTATAACTTAGATGAGTCCTTTGGAAAGACTGAAAAAGGCTCTTTTAAAGGAAAAAAACCCATAAAGTAAGTCACACTAGAACTTGAGGTAAAGTTCGGTCAAACTTACAAGTTAGACCTGGCAGAGTAACTACTGGACAGATCAACCTTTTTATAAATGGGCACTTTGATTTACAAGCACATAGAACTAGGTTTGCATGTAGCCTACTTTAGACAGGGGGATGATTATTATATCAGTATATAGACAATTTCTAAACCAGATATAATGCTTTAGGGTGGATAGGAATTCTTTTCTTTATCCCAAATTCAGTGGATGTGAATATCTAGCCATAAAAGACCTGTATTTCTAATATGTGATCTCCCTAAACAGAGGATCCCATTGGTATCTTAAATGTTTCAGAACAAAGGTTGTGCTAAACTTCAGTCTCATACTTAAGCCCTCTAAATATTTAAGTTAAAGCAGGATTCCAGCAGGGTATATATTCTTCGTTGTCTATGCATGGAAACTAAATTTAAGCCAATGAGAATAGCATGTATTATTCCTACACCTGTGACAGTTCTGCAGTCTTGTAATACTGTTCTGATACAAATTGTTCCAAAGAAACTGAAGAATTGACATTAATTTAAATAAATAATTACATCACATGTCATAGGAAGCCATTGTTTGGAAACACTTGGCTAGAAGATTTCTATTCTATTAACAAAAAATAATGAAGGTGAATTCTTGGGTACTGTAAACCACCCCTCTTCTACTTACTGAAATCTAGCCCTGGTGATTTGAGTCTGGTCCATGATGTACTACTGTAAGAGGAGCACAGAGCCACTAAAGCTGATCTTTAAAAGAGATGCTAAACGAGGATTGTCTGCCCTCCACTCTGGCGATTCAGATGTACACCTGAACACTAGCACTGCAACTATCATTTACGTCTTCCAAAAGCCTGAGGATGTTTGGATTTGGATCACATTCTTTTCTCTTACCTCTGGTTACAGACTATGCTTTGTATATTCCATATTTGTGGCAGGCAAAGGCCTATTGTTTTATAATACATGGCTCAGACCATGTGTCTAATAAAAATGAAGTGTTGGGAGTTGAGGGAAGATGGCCCAGTACTGGAACAATGAACTGATAAAAAAGGAGTTGGGTGACCCACAGCCAGTCTTGAGAAACTTGCTATGGAAGGTGGTATATAGTCATGAATGTATAAAGAGAAGCTGAGCTGCTGTCTTCTTTTACATACATGTGTGTGTGTATATGTGTGTATATATATATATATTTATGTTTTTTTAAAATGTGTGTGTGTGTGTGTGTGTATAGTCTCAGGCCAAACCTCTGCTCTGCTAGATGTGTAATTACAGGGCAAAACTTTTCTCTCTGCCACAAAGATCTTGCGACCAAAGGACAAAAGAACAGACAGCAAAGGGGATGACATGCAAATGTTTTGGGAAATGGTCTTCTTTAAAAAAAGGTGCAAAAGCTAGAAAGTGTGGAAGCAGAGTACAGTGCAACCGTTCCGTGGAACATGCACAGAGGACAACTCTTTGAGTAAATAATTACTGCAGATATTTATCCAGGTCCAATCACTGGAAATGTGTATGAAATTGGCTGATCTGTTCAGCCACTATACACCTGTTCTCCTGGAGACATTCCTTCGATTGGAAGGATCAAATGTGAGACTGAAATGCCAAAACACCCTGCCACAGCCCGTTCTGCCAGGCTCATGGCATTGCTTAAGACACTCATAAAAGGAGAAACTCATGAAACTGCGTGCAGAATGAAAATACCCTGCAGGACAAACATCTGCCCCCTCTGAACATTTACCTTCAAGATATTACAGTTAAGGCTGGGACTAGGTCAAGGAGGGAAATGAGCTGCATTTTAAACCTCTTTACCCTCCAGTTATTTGTGTTCAGTCAGTCATTCACAACTAATGTTTCTCCTTTTTCTTCTCTCTCTGTTATGGCAAACCTGAGCTAGAAAAAACATATATGATTTGTAGAAACTGCTCTTCCATGAATGAGGAGGTCCACAAGGACCTCCTTCAAGACTTATTGACTGTATCATGGTGCTGATGGAAGAGGCTTTCACCCAGTGCTCCCACTGACAGCCACTGTTTATTGCTGCTGCAACAGCCATGTCAACAGAGAAAAATGTTGAGAGTGGAAAATGGTCTTGATAATTACCTCCTTTTTTAATTTTTTTTTCACAGTAATGCTCTTAAAAGCAAATTTGACAGTACCACACAGATCAGCAGTTGCCAACAATTTTGCTGTGCCAATAGGAAATGGGAGATTTGGAGAAGAGAACAATCTCAGCAGCAGTAGCAGCAGCTTTTGGTCTTCTCAAGTGCAAGCTGGGAGGTTGACCCCAGGCTTCCAGGCATTGTCACTGCGGTGAGTTCATGGAGGTTAGAGGTGAAGGGAGAGTGTTGGGTTGAGGGGAGGATAGCCAGGAGGTGAGGGGGAGGAAGAAAGCAGTGACTGGTTTGGAAGGAGTAAGAGAGAAGAATATAGCAGCAGTGAAAAAGGCAGGAAACCAACTGTTTTTATGCTGGGGTGGGAAAGGTGGTGTGATTCAAGAGAGATAAAGAAAAGATGCTAGGTTTTTTTAAGTGTAGTGGGATTCACTGATATGTCTTTAAGCATTTAGTTAAGATGTCAGGTAAAAAAAAAAAAGATTCAAAAGCTACAATGAAAATGTAATTGCTGGCTTTCCATGTAAGGTTGTTTGAGGAGCTGTGAGGAAGTGTCTTACTAGTATGATGCTTCTGATTTGTGGCAAATAGGTGGAAATCTTTTGGAGAAGCCCTGAATAAATTGCTGGAAAGTTCTTGGATCTTGCTAGGTGGCAATCTGAAACAGCAACTGGAACAGAACAGAGTTCAGTTCAGGTAGAAATTATAACAGTATGTGATTTTTTTGTTATTCTCATTTTAAAGACCTGCAGGTTAGGACCCCACAATGCTAAGCACCACACATGTAGAGTGAGATTTAGACCCTCCCGGGTCCACTCTGAAAAGCCATGAGTAGTGAGAAAGAGCAGTCTTGTAGCTTGTTCTTTGCCCTCATGTAAGTGAGTGGTGTAATTTGGGAGGGACTGCCATCTCCTAGTGTGTTACAGTCGCTAGTTTGCATAATTTCCCAAGTTTCCTCTCCTTATCGATATCCTACTCCATCCTTTCCATACTATAAGGGAAGAAAAATTCTAGTGTTAGGGAGGGTTTATGATTATTTTCTGAAGTTTAATGGTTTACTAATATGTAAGCCAGTCTTACTTCGAATTATTCTTGCCCTTCACAATTACAGGCCTGTATTTCAAAATCACACATCTTTGGCTAGCAATCAACTACATTTTTTACTGGCCTGAGACTAATATTCATGAAGCTAGTTGCTTCTAGGCATAAGCCTTGCATATTAAGTTTATGTGTTCTTTTCTGGAGCCCAGTTACTCAGCATATTTCTAATTTTAAAAAAACCAACCAAACAAAAAAAAACCAACAACCAAACCAAAAAAAAACCTACCATTGGTTATTTCAGAACAAAGCACACAGGAAAATGTTTGGAGTTTATGTAATATATATCAGGAACGTAGCAGTCAAGAATTGGCATGTATTTTTCTTTACTTCCCCTGGCTTTCTTCATGGTCCCTAGATCAAATCTCCAAACACGACTTCTCATTTCCCCTCCTTGTCCAGTACATTTGTGACAGTAGCTTCTTACCTTAATGGATTCTTAGCACGGCTAACTGGTTCAGCACCTGTGCTCAGCCCTTTCCAATGCAATGACCTTGTCCACCGGTGACTGGTCAGCTCTGACAATATCTTTTGATGGTAAAGAGCAATTACAAGAATGGCTCATAAAGTAATAATTTCACCTGTATACAGAGATACAGTCAGAGGTCACCGATTACCTCTATGGGATCCTTGTTCTGCTCAGTGGCTGCCTGAAATAACTTTGGATCAGTTCTAAGATTAAATAAGAGCCCTTGTTCCATGCCAGAACAGATCTTTATCTTTCTATCAGCCCTGTGCACGTGCAGATGGGTGGTGGATCATATGCAGATCTCTGGGAGCAAGATGAGCTTCTGCAAGTGGTTTATCCCTTTGGGATTTGCACTAATCACTCCTCCCCAAGTAATGCTCCACGAAACAGAAAGATGCATAGACCTTAACAGATGAAACACTCTCCAGTTTAACTATGTCTGAAGTCCCTGTGATTTCATAGTTGCACTTGTCTAATTAGAGTCTCCTAGCCAGGAGCTCCTCCCAAAATTCGGTTCCAAAGCCCAAAGCTATTGGATACGGCAGTCCTGCCTTCCCAAGGATGCAGAGCTGTGCTGTATCTCTGTACTTGCAGTGCAGAGGAGCAGAGGCAACACTTTAGCCTGTTACCTGGCACAGCATCTAGTGACAGGTTCCTGCTGTCCTAGAGGTCGTGGAGCTCACCCACGACAGCTCTCTGTCTGGGCCTGCCACTGGAATTTTGTGTGGACATCCAGGGAGGAATGATAGCTGCATTGCCAGTAGAGGGAAGGGAGAAAGCAGAAAAAAATCTTGAAGCATGTAAACCCTCCACTGAACAACTGGTTTTGCTGATGGACTGAAATATCTCTAAAAGGATAGATGTATGCTGCATATCAGTTATGGCTGCTTCACTGGATTTTTGGGAATAAGCTGATTGTTCGGCCATCTGCATGTTGGAATTGCAGCCAAAACCAAAAGAGAGATGAAGGCATAGCAGCAGTATGGGCACTTCATAGATAGTTAGAGTGGGATGCAGTACAGAGAAAAAAAAAAGTCAACTTTTTTTTAAAACAGGTAAACCATTTTAAATATATAATAAAACTAAAGTCAACTCATTTACTCTTTCCTTTGACGCACTAATGTGTCAAAGTAGAGCTCATATTCTCCATCTGGTCAACAAAAATATCAGCAGTATGTGGAAAATTAGAGAGATAAATATTTTTCTTTAAAGAGAAGACAAAAAAATATTAAGAAGTAGCATGCACATATATGAAATCCATAAATGTTACAATAAAGAGCTTGAGATAGGTGTATTTATTTCAGAAGAAATCAGACCAGAAGCTCATAAAAATTAAAAGGGATGATAAGAAAGAGGGAAAATCATTAGTTGGCATTGGTCAAGAAAATACCAAGCAGGAAGTTGCCAGGTTTAAAATAAATTATAAAAATAAAATTGTACTTTTTTAAGAAGAAAAATATGGATGTAGGAGAGAAAAAGAATAAAAGAAACAGAAATATAGTTTAATTTTAAATAAATTCCTTTGGGAGCAAAACTAATGGAAGTGGCTCATGAAAGACATTATTTTCATATTAACAGGAAGCAAAGAAAAAGTAAAAGCAAATATATAAAAATAATATATAAATATAAAAATAAATATATAAAAATAATAATATATAAATACAAGAGAAAATACAATAGTTATAATTCTTTTTCTTCTATAGATTTACAAAACTCCCCATTTCTTCAGCCCTTTCACCTTATTATTTTTGAAGTACATATTTTGTCTTTTTTTTTTTTTTTCATATTCAGTGCTATTGTAATGTCATGCAAGCACATGCAAGAGCTTCTCTGGATGCCTGCTACTGGTAGCTCGAACTGTAGTGCTGTGTAGCGTTAAAAACGGACTTCCTCACCCACTTGGAACTTCCATGTCTCAACCAGCTGTTCATTTCATGTGCGGTGTTTCATTGTAGCTGCCAAATTCCTTGGCTTGACTCCTGAGCTAGAGCAGGTGTTGCTCAAGGAAGCATTTAATCAAAGCATCTCTGAAAGTCCCCTTTTTATGTTCAAAAGAATGAATATTCACAGCCAAGTCCAACTAGCGTTTCCCTCCCCGTCAGTAGAGTGTGTCGCTCTTGCACTAGGATATGAATGCAAAAACTTGTTGTTTTTTTAAGTCGGGAACCCCCACCATTTACTGTCTGAAGATGGAGGTGAACGCTGAACCAGGAACCTCAAAGGAGCACAAACCCTCCCATTGACTGGAAGATCCTGATTCAATGACTCAACACGGAGTCATTGGCTTCCATGACAGCTTAGTAAGGTAGGTGCGTGATCAAAAAATGTGTAATCCTCTGTTCACCTTTGTGACATTTTCTCCTTAAAGCTCTGCTCACTTTTAAGTAGGAAGCACTGCCGTACAACAATGTGTACAGTGAGTAGAAAGCATGGTGGAGCAGCACCTTTCCACCAGATATGTAGTAAAGGTGTATAAGGGGCATCAAATTAACATCTCCAGTGCATTCTTCTCCCTGGCCTTTCAGATGTTTATGAAAATGAGTATTGACAAGAAGTAATTTGCCTTTAGTTTTTTCTTTTCATTTTCTTTGGAGTTGTTTCGTAAGGGTTTTTCTAAGTGAATTCACATTTACTCAAAAAGACATTTTTATCTTTAAAACTGATTCTGATGAGAAATCTTCTGACTATTTTATTGTATATTATACCTAGGGAAGTAAAAGAAGGAGATTTTTTTTCCTGCTCTGTCATTTATTTTATGTCTCTTGACTCTGGGACAGAGATGTTATTACTGTGACAAGTCTGTGGTAGGTCACCAGGGTGAGAAATGAGCTTAGCTCTTTGAAACGAATGTAGTCAAATTTGTGTTACACCCTCTTTGATCTGATAACAACAGATTTAACATAGAAACCATCGCAAAGATATATACATGCAGGTAATCCACTTGTTTGCAGACTTGAACAAATGTTGACAGAAGAAACACCATACCTGTGGGTAATGGCCCACCACACTGATGACAGATCACAGCCCTAACTAGAGCTTGTGCATGGAAATAGCGGGTGTATGAGGTTTAGCTGCATTTTTCCAGCAGTATATATTTTCTTCTTTTCTGTTAAAATTAAGTCAAAAGAGTGACACTGATCTTCCTGGCTTGGGTGTCAGAAGCTACGTCTTGAATGCTGCTTTAATGGTGTTTGCTACGGAATGGTAACTTCAGGTATAGCTATCCTACGTGCTCCAGACGGATTTTAGGCAGGCTGAACAACCTCCTGAGGGTGACTCTCTCGACTGTTAATGGAGGAGGACCCAGAACCTGTGCTGGATTTAAGAGACTCAGTTTAGTGCATTTCACGCTCTGAGTTTTTCACCTCCTCCGTGCAATTCCTGATTCCATTTTGGGGAGGATGCTACGGGCTAGGTGCGAGAGGGTTTGTTAGACCAATACAAACCAGAATGCATGTGACATCCCTTCTGTAAACTGCTTTTTGGAAAATAACCCATCCAGATTTGTAGATGGTAGAGGTTTTGATGTGACTTTAAATATTTTGAAATAACTATTACGGCATTTTTGTTATATAGAGAAGTATAAAAATGTAGCAGCAATGGTCTGAAGTCATTTGTGGGGTAAATTATTGGGGAAAGGTGGAAAAAAAAACATACATAAGGATGAAAATTCTTAGGCTGGACAGCTCTCTCTTCTGCTGGGAGCAGTTTGGATACTTGCAGGTTCCTAAATTGCTTATAATATCCTCCTTTCACTCTGACCTTTCATGCTGGAGCTCCAGCCCCAAAAAAGGATGTCAAGTCTGAGATAGGCCAGCATCATCATAGTTCAATAGAGGAAAAGAAAGGAAAGCTGTTCTATTTTTTTAGAGAAACTGCCCTCCCACATCTTTACCAAATACTCCTTCGTCAGTATATCTTGTGTGCCAG
>JAVJGJ010000002.1:35371024-35392201 GCA_035590215.1 Microhierax caerulescens | reverse complement strand
AGAATATAAAACGGTGATTAGCAGAGTTACTCTGAACAGTAGGCACTACGAGGTTAAACGAGCTTTTTCTGAAGGTCAAAGAGGACCACAACACTCGCCAGTTGCCTTTAAGCAAACAGCATCTACAATTCCAACTATATCTTTACCCTCTATAATGTATACCGTTGCCTTTGTGTTGGATATCCTATTGACTCTGTGTGACTCACATTTTATGACATCACCAATGAGATAGCACCCTCATTTGATAAAAGGCATTATCAATTAAGAAAAGCCCTGCTGTCTGATAACCTGATTAAGAGCTGAGTACTCAGGGTGGTGGTGTGAGACCTTTAATTTCTAATCACTCCTGCCTTCTTGTTGAGCAGCTTTATGGAATTATCCAGCCTTTGGCAAACTTTTGTATGATGCTTATTGCATCTAAAGATAAATTATTCTTTATTTGTTCAATTTGCTGCAAGGTGGGGCCCATCTGCTTGTACCAATCAGTTTTCTAAAGACTTGGTAGCAGAAGGTTCATTTTCCATTTGAGTGTCCTTCAGGCTTTTATATTTTTGTCATCTTTAGAAGTCAAAAAAGGGAAAGTAACAAAACAAAACAAAACAAAAAGTAATGCAGAAACTTGAGTTTTAAAGATCCCAGATGTACATGGTAGTTTATAAGTTCTCTGACCAGAAATGTCAGCAATTTATTAAAAAATTGAGAAAAATTCCCAAATCCAGACTGGAAGCAAGGTTTTCCGTGCTGAAATAATCCAGTAACTGTAGATAATAAAAAATATTCATTATTCCCACAACGTGGCCAAACCCTTCCTTCTGTGAAACTGTTGTCACGTATCGCTATCATAAAGGAATGGAAAATTTGATACATAGTGTGAGGCATACCAGGCTTACACTCCCTTTTCCAAGGGTTGAAACATCTGTGGGGAAAGTGCCGTGTAGTTTACTGCACAGTTTGGTTCTCCACTGATCCCTTGGGACATCTAATCTTAGGATCAGTAAACTTCTATTAACATGGTCCTTAAAAAGCGCCTGCGTAGGAAGGAGATGCGCCTCTATTTTCTGTTTCAGTTTAAACAAGAAAAGCTTCTGGTAGCACTGATGTGGGGAGCAGTGAGCTGTTGCTCCTTGGCAACCAGCAGTGTCTTGTCATGGCAGCTCCAGGTGGTTCTGGAACCATTCGTGCAGCGCTGGAGCTCGGGGTAAGCCTGCCTCCACCCTGCTCAACAACATGCAGGCAAAACAGAAAGCACTCCGCTATTTTCGTTTTGGTTTGGTTTGGGTTTTATTTTTGTTTAAGATTCAAGCCCATCTGCTTAAAACCTTCCTGTTACTGAGCTGGGGTTTGCTGTTAGGACGCCAACGGTTTTGTTTCATGAGCGAGGCGCAGTTCGGAGAGCGTTTCCTCTGCTAGCAACCTTTCACAACGATTTTAGAAGCTCCTAAAAAACCTCCCCTTTCTTAGGCAAAGTTTTGTTGGATAAAAATTCAGTCCTTCCCAGGACCTTCCTATTTCAAGCAAAGTTCTGTGTTCGTCCTTAGGTTAAGTGTGCATTAGGTCACATCCTTGACCTAAATCGGAGCCGCCTTTTATACCTCTGGTCCCTTTTGTATTTTCAGGTCTCCTGAACCGTGTATATTCACTTAAATGTCACACTGCCCAAACCCTGCTCAGGTGGAATAGGTACCCGCAGACGTCTGACATGCGTTGTTTCTTGCACAAAACCTCCCTTACCTGACTCAGCGGTTGTTAACAGACAGGTAGCAGTTATAACCATATATACAATAATACATACAACTGTACAACGATCTTTAAATATTCTGTGTTGATACATCTATCATGCCTCAGTAAAATGTTTGAACAGTACGTGATTTTACAACAGTCTTCAGAATAATTCATGTGAGAGCCTGGAGGCAGAAAAGCTGGTAGTGCCAGCAGCCCTTGAAGGGAGAGTGGCTAGAACAGCACGTGCGGTGTGGGGAGAGCACAATGTCAGGTACAAACTGAAGTCTGGGTAGGTCAGGCAAGGGTGGGACCAAGGCAGCCACTTGCCATTGCTGGCACAAGTGCAAACCAAGGGAACTTCTGTGGGATCTCCAGAAGTGGAACAGAGACCTACACCAAGAATGTGGATGTTATGGTCCAACAAATATTGAACTGAAAAAATAAGAACCTATAAAGGTGAATGACTGGGTGAATAGCAGAAGATGTTTACAGAATATGCTGAGAACAGGGCATGTGTAAGATGCGTTATTCCTCTGGGATGTCGCAGCCATACCTTACAATAAGCAGTTAAAAACTTCCTGGAACATGAAAAAAAGCAAGAAAATAAACCATCAGATATTTATACACAAGGCCAAGGCACCTCATGAGCCTTCTCTTCTCCAGGCTAACCAGTCCCAGCTCTTAGCCTCTCCTCTCATGACAGATGCTTTGGTCCCTTAATCATCTCTATGGCTGTTTGCTGGGCTTGCTCCAGTAGCTCCATTATCTCGCTGGTACCAAGGAGCCCAGAACTGCATAAGCATTCTGGCTGTGCCTCACCAGTCCTGAGTAGTGGGGAACGATCTCTCCTTCTCCCAACCAGCCGGCAACACTCTGCCCAATGCAGCCCAGGAGATTGATAAGACATAAACTGCACTGGTGCTACATGGCTTGGTGGGGCAACGTACAATAAAAGCATTCTGAGGCAGTGGGAAAATGCAGTTGAAAGCTCCTGAGAGAGCTCATATTGCCCCTTCCAGTGAGAGTGCCACCCACTACCGGGCAGCCACACAACAGAAACTGAGTTCAAACTCAGGACATCAACACAAGCCCTGAGGCACGAGTACAGTAATGATGGGCCTTGCCCAGGATTGTACCAGGATGCCAGGACATATGGCAAGGAGACAGTCTGATGAAGTTAGGACCAGGCACTGTTGAGATTATACTAATTGTATCATGTCATGCCTTATCATATCTAGTAGATACATGTAAATATATACACATATATGCACAAGCAAAGACATGGGGGAATGTACTAGCAAATCTGTAAAGAGGAAGACTTCCCCAATTAGCATGGTCCCACTGGTAAATTTATAGTCTGGTAGTGGTGAGAAATCTTTCAAGTATACCGTGGGTCTGTATGGGTCCCCAGCTGTGCATTGAAACGGTGCAAACAGTCCCAAACAGTGCGTTGAAAAGCAGTCATTAGCTGTTACTGGGAGGTAGGTGTGCTATCTGATTTATCCTGGGCAAAACGGCCAGCATGGGCTGTGGCACAGTAAGTTTGAGGAGCCTCCCGTGGCATACCTTTCCCTTGTTACCGGCTGTGGGTGATAAAAAATGGATCCCAGACAGGTTCCAGTGTAAACTGAGCTAGGAATATTGCAGACATAAGAGCTTCGATTTTGCAATAAGTAAATACCAGGGAAGAGCTAGGATAAGACCTTGTTATCAAACAAATGAGGGCCAATGTACACTTACAGCGAAAGCGACACATGGAAATCACAGAGTGGAGACTGTATTTATTGTCTCTGGAACTAAGCAGTGAGGAAATGCTTAATGAAAATTAGAGGGTGGGAGTCCAGAAGCTGTGGAGATCTTTACAAATCCTACACACCCCATTCTTGTCCTGCAGTTTTGTTTCTCCTGCAAATGCTTTTGCTCCCCCGCCCCCCCTCCCCAACCCCCTGAAGTAATATGCCAGCTATGCAAATGTTTTACCTTGCAAACATTCGAAAATTGGTTGAGTTTTCTGGCCTTGCAGAACACAAGCCTACCTGTGACTGCAGCAACCGTATTTTCCAGAAGCAGCAGTGAGCACGCACAGACGTGTGCTCTGCTATGTTAAGAGCACTTGGCAGAGACCTGTGAATGTGTCCAGAAAAGAGAAATATTCCTGGTCAGAAAAGTCAGTCCAAACTTTATCACCAAGAGTTAGTAGAAATGATCCTTTCTGAAATAACGACCTCTTATTTATGCAGAATGTGCAATACAATAATAATGTGTTCCCTGGTATAAACATCTGTCTGTCCCCCAGAACATTTTCTGGACCTTTGGCCAATTTCGATCACATTTAGCAGATGGCTAGATGCCTCAAGTTTCCGTAAGGCTAGAGTACTTAACTTGGTAATATTTCTGTCTTTTACTTGGCTAAGTCTGCTAAATACCTTCTCCTGCAGGAGAAGCTTCAGTAATAATTTACCCCTTACTGCACAGGGGTAACAAGGATCAACATGAGAGCTTAACATCAAAATGCTTGTATGTTGGAAACAAGGCTTCATTGCCCCACACCTTAAACACCCCCTCATCTGACAGGTAGGTTTTGTGATGTCTACTAAAGTGTATACACTGACTGAAAGCTGGTGCATCCATAATGTTCTTAGCTTGGATGAATAATGTTAGTTGTAGTTCAATTAAAATTCCATTTATTGTAACTCAGTTAAAGTTCCAGTGGACCAAGAAGACAGAGCCTCTAGGAAACCAGGCTTTATTAGGTCCAATGCTTGTGGAACTACCGTTCAGGAGACTTTTTGCCCTGGAATTGAATGAATCTACTGTGGACGTCCCTCGTCAGGCACTACTGTTCTGAGAGGAAGGAGTGAGCTCCCCTTTTAGCTGTAAAAATAGATGTACTTTTTAATGCGATCACGTACTTTCCGGTTGTTGTGAGTCATGAAGGCAGTTTCAGCTCTTCTGCCCTTTCTTCCCCGTTCTTCCTTCTCCCCAGGATTGAGAACATCCTGGTTGTCTGAACTGGCTCTCGTGCTCTGTTCTGCCAACTGTGCACACCAGGATGACTTTCTTCCTTGACTGTGACTTCGAGAGCTTCGTTCACCTTCCCCCTTTCAGGTCTTTGTTCCTGGTTCTTTCATTGAACTGCTATTCCCTCTTTATAAATTCAGACTGATCTTAATTTTTTTTTCTCTTGTTTGGCAAACTCTTTGTTAATTCTTAACTCTGAATTTCAAAATATTTCTTTATTATTCAGTTGTTTTTTTCCTGCAGCTTTCTCTTTGGATCTCAAAGTTAAAAAGCCAGTGTATTTAGGAGGTTATTTTGAGAGATATGAAACTTGAGGAATCCCACCAAAAAAGAAATAGAGTTTCAGAACAGATTCCTCCACCTGCCTGCACAAACAGGATTAAACCCACACAGTGCATCAGAACTTGTCAATATCAAAAATAAGAACTTTCTCATTGTCTTGCTTTCCACTGTCACTCATCAGTTGTAGCTATGGAGAGAAATGTTCCTGAAATCTTTTATTTTATCTTTATAGAGTCTTACCACTCCATTTCCCCAATAGTTTCTATTTATTTTTCACTATACATCTTATTCAGGAAAGAGTTCAGAACCAAATACAGTCAAATCCAGAGGGACCCCTGACAGCTGAATAGAGGCATCTGCCATGTCCATTTGCAGCTTTTTTGTTTCTTAAGCCACGTGTTGAAAGGTGCGTTTCTCAGAACTACACTAGCAGATTCTCTGCACAGCAAATTAGCAATCTTTGCACAAAATCACAAGGATGGGCTTCAAAGTGAAATACCGAGGAGCAAAACCCAGCGCATTACCATGAGGGTGCAAACCATAATACGAAGGATAGTGATGGACCTAATTCAGACACGAGGATGCTCCCTCAGGCCTGTCTGTGGGAAAAAGCAAGCACCGCTTCCTCTTGCAGATGTGCATTTACACAGGATGCTCTTGGCAGCTGCTCTGCCTCCCAAGGTAAGTGCATTGCAAACCTGGTCCAGATTTTCTTCTCATGGACTTGGAACCTTTGGAGATAAGCTTGGTCTTTATTTGGGCAATTTTTGACACTTCTGGAAGAGGGGGAACTGTGAGAGCAGCATACAGGTTCTGCAGCCTCTGCTGATCTCCCAGGCAGCTTTTCCGTGGGGAATCTCTGAACATATCTACCGTGACATTCACCCAGGCAGAAGACTATACAACACAGTCCTGTGGGCACGGGTTCTGCATCAGCCCTCCTTGTCATCCTGCAGACTGGGGTCTCCCTCCCTGCAGTTAGACTGGGGTCTCCCTCCCTGCAGCTAGACTGGGGTCTCCCTCCCTGCAGTTAGCCACAACCATCTTCTGGACAGTGTTTTGGCTTTGTCACATGCTCAAAGCCCAATCCCCGCCGGTCTTTAGCCTTGTGCAAGAAATATCCACCTTTAATGTGCTGCTGCCAGAAAGTCAAGCCATTTCAGGAAACAAGGACTGCTCTGTTGCCCCTGTAGTGCGCAGAGAATGACTTTACACTGTTTGGAACTTAGGGCTGAAGACCTGTAGGTGAAGAGGTACCATTTCCTCAGCCAAACGCTTGATGGAGAGTGGACAAGCTGCAGGCATTTCTGTTGGCATGTAAGGCAGGAAAGGCAGCAAACAGACACACCTTCTCAAATGCACAAATGCTGGAGACATTGGGAAAGCAGGCTGGGGAATTTCAGCTCTCCATCCAACAGTATTTTCATTTATGTTGTTCCTGGTGTGAGATGCATGTTTCCCCCTTTCCTCCCCTCTCCTCAAACCACAAACAAAGATGAAAGTAAATGTGTTCATGAATGATTTATCAAGGTGCTACCTGAGCATCCTCCTGGTGGCTTTGTCAAGTAATGTGACATATTGTGTTATACCACGTGAGTTACTGGTTGCTGTCACGCTGCTGGGCGGGTGAGGAGAGAATGCTGGGTTGTGTTACCAGCAGTGTAAATCTCACTGTAGAATGTGTATGATGTGGGGATTCAGGTTCTCTTCCTGGTTCTGCAAAGTTATGCATTTGTAAGGGCCACTTCAGTGAGTCCTTCAACAGCTGAGAAGGAAATCTCTAATTGTGTTTCAGCAACAACAAGAAAAATGCAATACAGGAATTAATACAGTTTATTTTTTTTCATTTGCCTGTGGGAATATTTTAACTCGGGCAATTCAGTATGGGTAACGTTCAGCTCAGGCTTCCTTCACTTCACTTCTCAGTCTCCAGTTAACTTATTGAAGATGTGTTCTAGGAGACATTTCCACATCTAGTGTCCTGATTTTCTTTCTAAAGCAGAGCTCCCTTGGCATTAGCACAGCAGCGGAGTGTGTGGTCTGACAGCCTGTGGCATGAGAAGGTGGGAAGGGGCAAAGAGGGAAATGAGCAAGGGTGGTTGGTCTTCCTGCTTTAGGAGAATACGGGCAAGGAGCAAGCGTGTTGGGGACCACATAACTGAGGGCAGATGAGAGAAATTCAGGGGGAGCTTAAAAAATGAAGAAAGCTATTTCAATGCTGATTTGAATTGAAAGAAGGGAAGAAAAACTCTAGTAAATGGATTGTGAGTTTTGTTTCCCAGAGCAGCTTCAAAATTCTGAAGTCTGCAGTTTCATAGAGCGAGGCGTGGGTCCCCCTGCACACTTGGCTTGGATAAATCTTCTGGGTCATGTATATGCAAACAAAACGGTAAGATGGTTAAAAAAAAAAAAAAAAAAAAAAAAGGTGGCCATGGCTTTGGAAGGAAGAGCAGCCTGCAAGAGCTGGACTTCGAATCAATTGTCTTTCCTTTCCTTCCATCTTCCCTATTTGCGATTTTTTGTAAGCTATGGCCTTTGTGAGGAAGACTTTTTTTCCAAAAATGGGACTGAGAAAGGTAAGCAAAAGAGTTAGAAGTCTGGTTTTCCAAAGAAGGACCTTGTACTTATAAAAAAAATAGGATATGTAATAGTGAAATGAGTTTCATTGTGATATGAAATAATGTCTTTCTATTTCTGGTAGGGGGGAGGTGGCTAATGCTGATTTTCTTCCTAGTGTAATGACGTTCAAGATTGTACTCGCCTTACTGACTTCTATGTAGCAGATGCCTCCATGTCTCTATATCTCCTGAAACTGTGACTCACTTATTAAATAATAATAACCTTATTTATAATATTCCTCTCAACTTTTATCTATCTGTTTAGCTAAGGAGGCAACACATTGTCTAAGTTACCAAACAAAACAAGTTCAACGGACAAAGATTGCAAAAATTACCAGAGGCAAACACAAGAAACATAGAGGTATAACAGGGGAGTTAATCTCCAGCATGCCTAGGTGGACACAAGTCTTACCCAGTTTGCCTTTTGACCTTTTTCCTGCCACAGTGAAATACAATTATTTGGTACATGGGAATCCTGGAGATTCTTCTTGGCTTACATGGCCTCTCTACCACATTTCCATCTAAAGATAAGACAAAATGGACATGCCTTGAAGGAGGCACCTAACAGACTGTACCTGCAACTGCTGTCGGCAGCCCCTGCTCCTTTGGTTTCACAAGGCTTACCTGGAGTCTTAGCTAGTGGAGGATCTGGTCTATTAATTCTCTAAGTTTAAATGTTTCATGGAGATACACTCCATGTGAAAGTTTAACTCCGAGAGGTTTTGTGAGGGCTTACTGCTGATGGAGGGACTATATAACGGGGACGTGCAACTTCTCGCCTGGTTCTAGTTTTGCGTTTGTGTGAC
Organism: Microhierax caerulescens; assembly: GCA_035590215.1. Taxonomy (NCBI): domain Eukaryota; kingdom Metazoa; phylum Chordata; class Aves; order Falconiformes; family Falconidae; genus Microhierax; species Microhierax caerulescens. Next base: position 35,383,752 of record JAVJGJ010000002.1, on the reverse strand, counting down.
TGTGATAAGTTCCAACCATGGCTGTGAGACAAAGACACACACTGTCTCTAGTAAATATGTGTCAGAAACTGAACTGACTAAAAACAAGGTCTGTATGCTTTGTATGTAACGTTGAGACAGTAAGGTAGCAACTCTGCCATCTACCTCTGCGATCGAATGCGCTCACAAGGCAATGCTCACAGGTGAGGAGCACGTTAAAATCCTACTGAACTACATCTAAATGGGCAGAAAAATACCAGTTATTTATGTTGGAATTTGGCAATATAACCATTCCTTGAGAAACAGTAGGGACGTGGGTTTTCAGGTAAATATAGGAATGAAGGAGAAATAGGAATAAGCTTTTCTACTGAAAATCCAAAAAATATGAAGAATTGAAGAGGCTGGGATTTCTTGTGAGATTCATTTTTCAAGCTGGGTTTTCATTTTCTCATCAATATTTTTTTAAAGCTCAGTGTCTTGTTAGATCTAGCTCTGTGTTTGTAGTAAACCGTATGCACAGGCAAAGCTTCTAAGGGACACCAGTTTGCATACTTTAGTTTCAGTCCATATGTCTTTGATCCGCATATTTTTAAGGCAATAGATTATGAAAGGGAGTATCTTTAATCCTTTAGCTCTATAAATTAGACATTCTTCAGGTTATAAGAAAACTGCTAGTGTCCCAAGGAGAAAGGAACCCTAATCTGAATCTAAAGCCCTCCTCAGTGCTCACAGGGGGGGATGTCCTCCCTCGCAGGGATTCGGTCTTCCACGGGCTGGAACTGCCTGCCTCTCCTGCCCACACTCTGGCCTCCCAGGACCTTCTTCCTCTGCACAGTTCATCTCTCCAGGGTATAAAATACCCCTTCCTCTTGGAATAAGAGGAATTGGTGCTGGCAGATCCCACATGCAGGCTTCTCCAGTGCTAGCAGTCCAAGAGGCCCTTCTGTGCTTTCTTGGGAATTGCTGCAAAGCAGCTACGGTAGGAAAACACCAAGAACACATCCACAGAGAGGTGCGTCAGGCTAATCCCGGCAGCCAAGCCTGCAAATCCTGCAAATTGCCTTTGGCAATGGCTGGCCAAGAAGCCAAGTGCAAGAAACCTCACAACAGAGAGCAAAAAGGAAGAGCTCACCAGTAAGAGGAGTTTACTCCTGCCTCTCCTCAGGCAACAGAGCCTGAAGGTTTGTGTAATGGTACCTTCAGAAGGTGTCTGCGGCCAGAGACCTGGCCGCCCTGGGGCTAGGGGCTGCGGTGAACTAGCAGCTTTGTTTACTGTAACTGACCTACGTAAAGGAGCTTCAGTGATATTCCAAACAGAGGAAAGTACGTGGATTTGAAGGATATCCAAGTGAGCAGTAGAGACACAGGCGGTGACAATCGTGCGGCAGGCGTTGGTAGTTCTGGTGGAGTTCAGCGGGGTGAGTGAGGAAGGACGGAGCTGCAGCATGCTCTGGATGTGCCTCTAACGGACCAAGGGGATCCCTGGTGTTTTACCCTGGGGCTAAAGTGAGCTAGCGTTGTCAGTCCCAGAAATAATTCTGCTACTGTAGTGTAGCAAAACCTCTAGATTGAGACTAACTCTGGCTGTAGGTAAATACAGGGGTCAAAAGCATAGGTGTGCTACTGTTCACGTAAATGGTGTTTTATCAGTTTGCTTAAGTGCTGACTCTTAGCTTATAAAACACTTGAATTTACCATATAATACAGTCAATTTCAAGAAACTGCTTGTAAATAAACATTTCTGATGAAGACTGATAAGTCACAGAGCCACAAAACCATTTTTGTTTGCCAGTTAAGATTCAGTGGCCTGAAGAAATCGTAGATAAGGAAACAGATATTTGTCCTCTACAAATAGCTGCTTTTTACTTTTGGCTGTTCACGCACATTTGAGATAAATTCCAGATAAGCGGGGATGGCTTCTAAGTCTTTCTACATAGTACCCAAGCAAGGGAAACAATGTCTTCAAGATTTTGTTCTGTCTTTTTAACCGTATTACTTACATAAGAAAAACAGTCTGATGTGATCCTGAAGTCGTGCACATACAAAATGAGAGGTGAAATTAGTAGCCTGTGTCAGGCTTTTTAATACATCAGTAATTGAAAGTAGAAGGCAGTCAGATGATCATATAGAGGTATTTATTCACTACATTAAAGCTTCTAACTCTAATGGCCATAGAGCTGTGCAAACAGGAACCAGTAAGTATTTGAGAAGCCTTGCTAAAAGCTGCATAATTGCTTGGACAGACAAAAGAAGGTACGAGCATTGAGTATGAGAATAAAATAAGTATATTATGGTTTACCTTAATATAAGAACAGTCACATGGCTGCCTTTCAGGGGATAATATGAGCAATTAATCTTGTGGTGCATTCATGTGGTAAGATTGAAATCTTTGTAAATTACACTGTAAAGGTATTCTGGCATCAAATATACTTTTAAGTCCAGCAGTATTTTTCAAGACATTTACAAAGTTAATATTTGACCTTGTGTTCCTAATGATATTAATAACATAAAGGTGATGTACTTAGAATGTTAACCAATACATTGGAGGGTATAAAATACAGAACCAATGCAAGCCCCTTCAAAATATCTAATTAAATAACTCTTTCTTTCCAACATCCGGTATTCTTGCTTCTCTTACACAAAAAGTTTCGTGAGTATGAGAAGAAAAACTGTTGCGATATGATACTATTACTGAAAGCTTCTAGAGTGTTATGATTAAAATAATTCCTATTATACTGTAATAAATATTGTGATTGTATTGAAACATGATACTGATTTTTTAAAAAAACAGCTTTTTAACTAACCCATCATTATTTAACATTGTATGCATGTATTTCCATATCATTGACTTCAAACAGTTGGAATAGCTTGAAAGCCTGATTTAAATGTGTAGCTTTTACTGCACATTTTCCATGTTGGTAATCTCTGACTTTTGTTAAAGTCGATTGTTCCTGATATCCCCAAGATTCAACATGTATTGACACTGTGACCTTTAATATGCACTTTAACAGATGTTTTTGTGGGCTTCCGTGACCACTGTTCACATGTGTATGCAGGTAAAACATTTAACTTGGAAAGTTTAACAAGTATCTCAAGTTGGTTTTTTTGACGAGCTTATGATCAAGGATTCCAATCCAAACCCAAACTCGGAACTATTTTGAAGCAAACAGCGTAGTATATTGTTTTCATGTGAACCTGAAACCCTTTGGGAAGACCTATCAGTGCCAGAGAACTGGCTGGGGGAGCCCTGCTTCTAGCAAAGCCCCAGGCTTAGAAGTCTAGAAGCCACTACATGAAAACAGCATGTTTTTATGCCATCTTACGCCATTTCTTTATGGCTATCATTTTTACTGAGTAACTGTGGCATCCTGGGAACAAACTGCTATTTTTAAAACAGCGTGTGCTAGCTTAGGAACTAAAGTTTGGTTTGCTTTTCCAGTTTGTTTTTTTTTTTTTTCTTTTGCTCTGTTTAGTCAAAAACTTTCCCTTTGCTCTTTATCAGCATTAACAGTTACACTGCAGCCACCAGGCTGGTGCTGAATAATTTTTTTGCAGTATTTGGATGTATCAGATCTGTAACCAGGTATATACAGTAGATACTGACTTGAAGTATTTGTGTTCTGGTGATAGCTGAAGGCAAATATTCATAGTTTAGTTGTATTTGCTGAAAAGCAGAGACAGCAAAGTAGTAAGGCTGGGAATGCTATTAAAGTAAGCTGTTGTATAGTCTCTATTCTGATCCCTTCCCTGCAGTCCTCCCTTTTTGATGACATTTGTTGTTCAAGAAACAGAGCCAAGGTGCCCATGTGGTCATTTCCTCTGTTTTATTTATTGCTAGTGGGAAGTCTGAGGAAAACTTTGCTGTTTCAGCAGCTGTCACCAGTTTTCAGTGACATGCGTTCTTAATGTCAGCAAAGTAGCCGCTTGTAATGTTCAAAAAGCTTTCACAGACACGGGGGGAAAAAAAAATCCTTGGCAACTGCACAAGGATTTGCTTATGTCTTAGTAGAAAGGGTGTTAACGTATTGACCACAAAAATTCATTCCTTCCTCAGATTACCCTTAATCTAACACCCCAGCAATAAATATGTCCTTAGGTTCAGCACCTCTGCAGAGCTTCCTCCTTGAGACCTGCTGCAATTCACCTAAATTAAATTCCCAAATCAAGGTAATAATGGACTTTTAAAATATTTTTCCCACCCCTTCTGACCTAATTGACAGTCCTTAAAGCAAATTACAGCAATTGCAGCCCATCCCCCAGAAAGTTGTAAGATACGAGGCAATCGCTCATAGAAAGTGTGTTGCAGGATGGCAAGACCTAGTCAAGATCTTACGTGTTTATCTCCCGTTTAGAATTAAAAGGGCTCGTTCAGCCAGATAGCTTCAGTAGCTTGTACTCTGTGCCCCTTCTTAAAGCGTCTGGAAAGCTGCTGCAAGTTTTTGCTCTAAAACTGGCATGGGATGCATAGGGTTAACTTGCTACTTCTGTACTCTGAAGAGATATGAAGCACTGGCAAGCTAAAGTTGTAACACATTTTATTTTAACAACCTAAATCCTGCTAATTGATTTGTAATTGAAACAGTCCCAGGTGGCAGAACACAAAGTAGCATCACCTCGCAGCTCCCATGTGGAAGGTGCTGTCCCTTCTACGTCTGCGAAAAGAACGAGGGATGGAAGCTGTGAGTTGAGGATGGGCTGGAAGGAGGGATCCTCACTGTTGCCTCTGCTTTTCCCACGTGTCACGCAAGACCGATGACATGCTGGGGGGAGATGCCACATTACAGCCAGTATATTTGGCTCCAGCACATGCCAGTTGATCATTGTTAATGTGAGTCAAGATGCTGTCCGGGAGCAGGGAGGGTGGAAGAGGTGCACCCATCAGGTGTGCAAGGCACGTGGCATGGAGCTGACTGTGTGGGCACGCTTTGCTGGGGAGTCATGTTCAGAGGTTTCCCTCTCTCTCCAGAAAGGCTTTTTACCCCATTCCTTTGTGCCACAAAGCAACTGATCCTCTAGGGAGGGGGAAGCTCACCATGCGGTTTTCCAGGTAAAGGGACTCTTTGTTCAGGCAACTGAAGGTCATTGCTCAAGAGTGTACGGAGCTGGGGTGGGAGGAAAGCCTGGGCTCCCTTCCTGCACAGGCAAAGCGACAAACCTCTCATTGCTATCCTGCTCCTCAGCCACCTCCAGGCTCCTCTCCCCGCTGCTCCACACCACGGCCTTGGGCTTGCCAGGAAAGCCGGGCATCGGCGCTGCACCTCGCTGCTCAGCACTGGTCACCCCTTCCTTGGTTCTGCTGCAGGACCTGCCAGAAGGGGCGGATTCGAAGGCCACCAGGCTGTCCCGAGGAGCCATCCCGAGGAGCCAGCCGAGCTAAGGGCTTCTTTGCACCTCTACCTTTTACTGGCTTCTTCAAGCCCGGGTTTTGGTGCTCCGTTTCACTGATATACTAGACTTGGGAACAGAAAAGCAGAATATTGGACAAATGTGTATTTAATGAGTATAAAAACCTGCTACTTCCACCCGCCTACTGTACTGAATAAAACCTGTCTTTCTTCTTCTTGCTTCAGGTTTTTTATGTGGGAGTTAAGGTCATTCAGTGATGCAGCATGGGTCAGTCTGTCTACTCATTCCCAGACGACACCTGACGTCTGTGGCTGATTTCAGTGAAATCTGACAGAGGTATGTGATCCCAGAGGCTCTAGATTCTTGCAACCTCCGTGAAAATAGGGGGTCAAGCAAAAGAAAAAAGTCCTTATTAAAAGAAAGGCCATTGTGTGAGCTCAACCCTTGTTATCTATTAGAGAAGCCGTGAAGTAATCACCAATAATGCAGCGCTGCATGAAGCCAGGCCGTTTTGTTCCACAGCTCATGCAACAGGTTGGTTTTTTTCCTCATAGCCTTGCTTATTTTCATAAATTTTACATGTATCCCTCCAAGCAGACAATGGTTTTTTGATTGGTTGTTTTAGAGGCAGATTTGCTTTGTGCATATGTAGAAGTTGTGCACCTCGACCAGAACGGAAAACGTGGCATGGCTGTGATTTGAGCGGCATGCATGTGCTGGTTCATAGTGGTTATTTCTGCACTAAGGGGAACTACTTACAACAGCGTGTAGTACCTCTGTACTGCTGTAATCATGGTCACACTATGGGTTGTGCTGGTGCAGGAATGAAAAATCATGCCACAGGAGAATATGGCTCATCTTTTTTTCTTAATTGAAGTGATGGGTATTTCTCCACAAGTGAGATAAGCCAATGTTTTATTAAAAAAGTAGATGATTCTACGTACTTATGAATGATGAATTTTCACCTGTCTAGAGGCTGCAGTGCCATTCACTTGGGCAGTCACCCACCTGGCTTATCTTTACTGCTTATCGTCCAACCCTTGAGCTGAGCACTGGATTTTTAGCTTTTTATATCTGTAATATTTACTTTTTATTGGGGGAACGTATTTCACATAACCCAAGAAAATCCTGAAAATTCGTTCTGCACCACACCATCAGTGTAGTCCACATTGCAGTTTCCATGTGATGTAATCATGTGCGTTACAGGCTTTTGGATATTGGTCAAAAATTCTTCCTAGTGGTGTGATTTAACGTGGGGCTTTACAAATGGCTCTGTGCTGTTGCAAACCAGATGAGCCAGGTTCAGACCTTGCGATCCATTCAGCTAAGACTGCAGATGGAAACAGCTTCTCCCTTGCTTCCCTGACTGTGCATGACACTTGAAGAGTCACATACAGCCATCGCCCTCCCTTTGGCGTAGTGTTTGCCTCGTTGACTCACTAGTACTAAGAGACACTGTACCTATGTGCGGAGGAACAAATCCATCAAGCTAAAGTTGCCTCAAAAAAGGCAGGGGATGAATGTGTAGATCTTTATCTTTAGTAACCATAATAAACCTCGCTGCATTGTACTGCATATTTTTACGTTAACAATATTGAATGAAAGGGTATGACGTGAAGGAGCACCTCCCATTAGATCTGTCACAGTGATAACAGTTTACAGATACAGCTACTATTTCTAGAATGTAATTAATTAGAGAAAAGGAAAAAAAGGTGGATTTCATCTTATGCCCTGTTGGATATCTGCAGTGCGACATCTGGGCAGAAATAGGCTCTTGGATAGTAATGTCCACACAATACGATTTGTAACATAGTACTAAAAGAAAGTTGGGTGAACTTTTATCACAAAAGTTGTGGTCTCAGGGCTCATGGAAAAGAGGTTGGGTAGGGAGCGCGGTACTGCTAGATCTTCTCAAAGATTGTATGTTACACTTTCATCCTGTTTCCATTTAATCCAAGAAATTGGAATTAGCCAAGAGCACAGTTAAAGGAACAAACAGAGATCATTTATATGCAGATGTCTAGTTTGTTCTGATGATGATTTATTTATCTTTTTTGATGATTAACAGTCTACAGTAAAAATACTATTTTCAAAAGAGAGAGACCCAAGCTTCCTCGGTGTTTGTGGACATACTCACATCTGCTTTTGAGATTATCTCCAAAGGGGCTTAAACTTCTATTTCCTCAGACAAATCTGTCAGTAATTTCTCCAGGGCATCAGCCTTCCCTGAATTTGTTTCTGCCTCCTGGATGTCAGTTAGGTCTTAAGAAACATTGATTGAAATTGATTGACAGAAAAGAGAAACTCCTCTAACACAGGTAATACTGCAGCATTCATTACCTTCAACACAAAGCTGGCTGTTGGAATCCCTTTTCATCTTCCCGATGCACAGCTGGCTGGTCAATCTGTGTGCGGATCTGGACAGAACGCCTGCTAACTCCTTTGGTTCAGTAACACATTAGAGGAACTGATCAATAAGTAGGCACGTGGCCAACAATAAGCGATGCACAAGTTCACTGAAATCAATGGAAAGATGCACATTAACTGGGTTTGGGCATGTCCCACGTGAGAAGTAAAGCTCAGTTCCTCACCCTTGGGCCAACAGCAGGTGGGGACCTGAAAGCTTATTGTGACAGCGGGTCAACGCAGTTGCAAAGAAGGTTGCATCCAGTTAATTCACTGATGGGTTACTTTGATTTGAGAAAACAAACAAATAAAGGATCCTCAAAATTGTTCAAAACACTGCCTACTGCATGCGACTAATACATTATTTAAATAAATAAACAAATCAACAAATCGATTATAGGATGTATTTGCTGAGGAGAAATAGCAACTGGTTGCTGTGGAAGTTTCCAAACCGATATTAGATTGCCCTTCTGGATGGAAATCTGATGGGATGTCACCGTAAATCAAAAGCACTCAGAAGTGTACTAGACGTGGACCAAAACCTGTTGAGCCACTCTAGCACAGTCACGCAAAGCTCGTTTACAGTATCTTGTCTGTGATTAACGTTATGGTATATGAATATTTCCGTGAATCTTGTTGTCTAGGTAAAAACAGCGAGGCTCAAGTAAATATCCATAGAGATTATAGAGATTATAGGGCAAGTGTGTGTTGACCACAAGGAATGCCAGTAACAGAGATTAGGGAAAGGGCTTTAGAAGGAATTTTTGACCATATTGATGCTCTTTCTTCTAAGGTCTCTAAGGGTAAATTGTTAAAGGTAGTAGGGTAAAACCTGCTATCTTCTAGGTGATCTCTACATTCCTAAGTGTACTTTTAATATATCCGTAATACCGAAAAAATTTGGAACAGTACTCCCAACTCTAGAGTGATTTGCCACATAGCTGTTTGGGGTTTTTTCCTAGTAAAGCAGCAGCTAAATATACCAGGAGTCTTCACTTTTAAACTGTCAAAAATTGGGCAAGCAAGGCAGAAATGGCCATTGGCTCACCCTTTGAAAAATCAGTGATGTATGTAGAAAATCACACGCTTTCTGATTTGTTCCAATGGAAAATACAGCAAAATCTTAGGCGTGGTGATCTTGATAACGGTGCCAATAAAATCAATGGAAAGGCTCCACTTGACCTCACTTTGCTTTAGAGCAGAACCACTACGACACTGTCAGAAACCACACATTTTTTAAAGGGGCTCCACAAGAACAAAGACCTGAGAGATTTGTTCAGGTGTTGATTGTTAAGACCAGCCTGCAAGAGCTTTGGTTTGGATATCTTTTTGTTCATGTGTGTATTTTTGAGTTTCACAGTGTCAGGAAGGACAAAGTTTTTACTGAAACATTACTAAAGGAGGAGTAATAATATTTTCAGGAATGTAACCTCAGAGAACAATTGCATATCTGAATTTAGCAAACATTTCTGATATTTCACTTCTTTACTTTTCAGTGCCAGTAAGTGCACTTGGTATCTGTGATCCCTGTACTTACTTTTGCTGGATACAGTCTGATAGCATAATCTCAGCTGTTTTGTTTTTGGATAGCATGTTTCAGCGACCCTTAATGGGTGGCATAAATTCAGTAGATGACTCATTCGCCTTTTACCCCAGCATTGGACCTTTGTTTCCCACCCATCATGCATACCATTAGAAGATGAAGTTCTGCTGAAAGAACAATTATACCAATAAAAATTGATGATCAGAAGTAAATTCTGTGAAGGAGAAGATACTAATCCCATGGTTGCCTAATTCCAGTTTGGAGGAAATTTCATGGCTAGAAAACCTGTCATATTTTCAACTAAACATAGAGCTGTTGTTATCCTCTCTTCTGCAGTGTTTCTCTGGGCTCTGCATCGCCTAGAAACAGAAATCACCTAACCACACAGTATTCTTAAAATGGCTTGTGAAGCCATGGAAGGTGAAAGGCCCTGAATTAATGTGAGATAGTGTTATTCCTGGGGGGGGTGTATGTGCCTGAAGTGCAGAGAATGCTGCAGGTTAGATAGCAGGAACATTTAGTCCAGTAGTTTTCACCCTCATTCTGGTTCATTTTTGTCCTGTCTAGCATTACAAACTAGCAGGATTAAGAAGGATGAAAGACCAACTCTAGCTACACCAACATCAGAGATTATCACTTGCGAAAACCTCTGGAGGAAGCCAGCGCCTTGCGGCTTTGCCTAAAGCTTAACCGCTGCAAGTGGCGGGGCGACCCAATGGATGCATTCAGCGAACGAGTGAGTATTTGTGTTCTGGCCCAGTTCTGCGTAACTCCACTAGGCCGGTGAAGCTGTAGCTGTAATCAAAACTACATTGTCCCTGACGTTGGCCTGGGGCCCCTACCTGCCTTTCACCTCCACCCTAAGTTTATGGCCTTGAGCCCAAAGAGCAGGGCAGCCCGGCTGCGGTGGGAGATGTGCTCACCTCCGCCGGGCACGCTGGCCTGGCTGCCGCTGACCCCCCCGCGGGTGTCCGCAGGGCTGGGGGCTGCCCACGTGCAGCGGAGGCGACTTCAAGTGATGGTCGTTCTCTGGCAACTGCAGCAAGGGTGCGCGCTGAAGCCAGGTTCTAATCTGCTTCCAAAATAAGAGTGAATAGCTCAGGCACACACAAGGTTTCTAGTCCTGCGTTTACAAATCAGCGCATGCATCCTTGAAGAACACAGTAAAAAAAAAAAACAAAACTCAACTCTTTTGGACAGGGGACAGGGACTTTTACAGACCTTGCCTGTCTTTTCCAGTATTCCTTGCTTATAACTCCTGGGCCTCCTGAATTCCTATTACTCTAGACCCATACAAGGCAGGTGACAGCGCTAGTTTATGCCCTGCATTTCCAAGGGAATTAGCCAGGCTTTTCAAACATCTGTTCATGGAATTCCTGACACAAAGTTAGAAACGGTATTTCAAACAAGTTAAAATTTACATTTGAATAATACCTTTCATCCAAAAGGATTCCCAAGAGGATTCACCAGTACACGTATGATAGAAGCATCGTCATTCAAACAGCAAATTGAGGCCAGAGAAACACATCAGATCATTTCTTATTCCTTGGGTAGAAATACACTGAGATTTAAACCGCACGCCACAGACCTCCCAGGAATTTGCATCTATCTAAAATTTCATAGCAGGGGAGGCATCATAAAAGGCAACTGCCAAAATGATACGTAGAGGGAAGTAAAAGCTTAAAGGACATATTGATGCCTCATGTCCTCATCAAGCTTAACCATCTGTATTTTGCCAGCGTTACTGCTGCAAGTAAGTTTGTGCCTTATCAGCTTGACCGCAAAGGTTAATTAAACTTCTTTCTGGATTTGACATCTCTCCAAGAACATGTAGCAAATGATTTGTAGAGGCTAGCCAGTTTGCTACAGGTAATGCTGTCATACACAAGAAAAGAGAAATCAATCAGGGCACAGCGAACCTATCAGAAATCTGCCAAGAAAATAGGGAATTGGTCCCACTTGCATAAAATCTCCTCATGTCAAAGAGACTCTATGCTTCAAGCCAGCCTTGGCATCACTCTGTTTCATGACAATCCTCGGAGTCCTCTGGTGCCTGTCTTAAAGCAAACATAGCTGATGTGGAGAGGCTGCATGAAAATCTCACCTTCCTATTCAATGCAGAGAGCAGGATAAAGCGCTAAAGCGAGGATGGAGCTGTCAATAAACTGAACAGTGCTATGTAGGCAGCAGACCTCATGGAAATGCTGCACTAGACACCTGCTTGTCACGACTGCTGCACAAAGGAGATGGCATGAATCTCAAAAGTCATGTGCCCTGCTGTATTTTGTTTCCTAAAAACATTTGCCTTGCCTCTTGAATGGATATCGTAGTAAAGGCACAATTTTGAAAAACTGCTTTCCTAGAGGAAACTCACCTGGAGGTCTTAAATCGGGAAAGCATAAACAAGACAGCCTAGCCAGAGCCTACAGCTTTGCAGACATCCTATAATGAGGAACAGAGCAAAGGAGAGAGAAAGGAATGGGGTGTAGGTTTTGCTACGTAAGTCGACTTTGATGACTCACACCTGTATCAGAGAAAAGAGTAGAAACCTCCCAAACCCAACAACCTCTTCCAATATACTTCAATATAAACCCCCACCTCTCTGCTCAAGATCTGATTTTTAACTCTCTGTGTACGAGCAGGTTACAGCAGCTGGGTGCCTGGGAGAGCAGAACACCACGCAGCACTGCTGCACCCTCTTAGCTCTGCCCAATCTCCAGGACTTCAGAACCTGAAAAACACACCTGGAAGCTAAATCATGCATGAAGGGACAACGGGGAAATGATTGCTTCCTCCTCTTCCTTCAACGTGCTCCGGGTCCCTGGAGCTATTGTGAGGATGGGGACAGGGCGGGTATCACAACATTAAAGTCTCCTCCCAGGATTTCTCCTCCAAACTGACCTTTCTGTAGGGATTGAGCTCCATCTTCAAGTTATTTAGTTTTCTAATAGCCTTTTGGAAGATGGATGCCAAATCTGGTACTTTCAAGGTCATAAGAGTTTATCGCTGATATCTTGCCTACTTCAGTTTCCAGTTGCCATCATTCTTTTTGCGTGGTTCTTCTCCCCACTTCAGATTCAAACCCTTTTTGTGTATACAAAGAAATGTCATAACCCCCGGTCATGGTTTAACCCCAGACAGCAACTAAGTACCACACAGCCTCGCTCACTGCCTCTCCCATTGGGATGGGGAGGAGAATCAGGAAAAGGTAAAACAGATGGGTTGAGATAAGAACAGTTTAGTAATTGAAATAAAGGAAAAAATTATAATAGTCATAACAACAATAATAATAGTAACGAAAAGGAAGAAGAGAGAGAAATAACCCCCAAGAAAGACAACTGCTGCACAATACAGCTGCTCACCCCTGCTGACTGATGCCCAGCCAGCCCCCCAGCAGTGACCTCAGCCCCCAGCCAGCCCCCCCAGTGTATGTACCGAGCATGATGCTCTGTGC
>JAVJGJ010000002.1:35343151-35370924 GCA_035590215.1 Microhierax caerulescens | reverse complement strand
GTACCGAGCATGATGCTCTGTGGTACGGAATAGCCCTTTGGCCAGTTCGGGTCAGTGTCCTGGCTCTGCTCCCTCCCGGCTCCTTGTGCACCTCCTCATGGCACAGCACGGGGAGCTGGAAAGTCCTTGACTTAGAGTAAGGGCTGCTCAGCAGCAACTAAACCATCACTGAGTCATCAACATTATTCTCATACTACATCCAAAACACAGCTCTGTACCGGCTACAAGGAAGAAAATTATGCTAGCCAAACCCAGGACATCCACTTTGAATCTTTGGCTAAATAATCTATGCTCCTTTAATTTATTTTAATAAAGTACTTCATAGTCCTAACTCCTTCTGAGCAACAGAGACTAGAAAAAAAAAAAAAAAAAGGAGATCACATGCAAAAATACATGTATTTCACAGAAAAAGAGAAAGATTGAGCAGATCAGACAGGTCAAGGTTTGAGTGAAAGACCTGGGAAAAGAAATTAAGCTATGCATATTTACATTCACACATGTATATGTACAAGTGCATTTATGCAGAATTTTGTTTTGTTTTGTTTTTTTATTATTCTGGGGGTTTTATATTATTATTCTGTCTTAACTCACATCATAGCCAGGAGTGTTTGAATCTGGGTTTTGGCCCTGGGTAAGTTTTGTCTGTTCATTTGCTTTGTTCATGGACCCTGTCAGTGCAGTAAGCCAAATGAAATTAAACTCATCTGCTTCCAAAGTGTCTGAAATCCAGATGGGATCTATTTTATGGCTTGAGCCTTTTGCTTTCTTCTTGCAGCCAGCAGCTGGAGTTAGTTAGCTCTCTGATGAGTCACTGCTACAGACATTCAGTGTTTGATACAGATCCTCTGACTTACCCCCTGGTTTCCACAGAAATCTATATAATCCCCACAGTGATTGTTTAGTGATTATACACTGATCTACGTAAGCTCCCGAGCCTAGTTCTCTTCATTGTGCGTAGGATAAACCTGAACCAAGTGGTACCTATTCAATTGTATGTATATTAGGGGGCTTGAAAAAAATCAACACACAATACCAATATTAACTTTGAACATTTGTACTTTCCGGAAAATACGTTCAAAGATGACGTCGACACATCAGGTCGTTTCCTCCTCACCAAGGGACAGCTACAGAGCCGTGTCAAGCTTTACTGCTCGCTCTGGTGGACCCTGTGCTAGGTCCAGGCAGGTCAGAGCATTTTAGCAGACTATCAGAGCACCACTTACCCATGAATAACGTTGGATGAATGATGATGATATAATGTTAAGTTAAATGAATGCATTTTTAAGGTATAAATCACCTGGGGTTTCCATTGGGAATAATGATCCACTTCTGTTTTTTTCCATGTTGCCATTTCAGAAGATCTAGTATAAGTTTGGAGCAAATGTGATATGTAGTAGGAGATATTGCTCTATAAATCGGAATACCAAAGGCAAAATCACTCAAAGGTCATAAACTGAGCTCATCCAAAAGTCATTAATGACAATGTCATTGGAGCATTTTTGCCTTGAAAAGAAAAGAAAAAAGCCCATATATTTGCAAGATCGTGTTAAAGGAAATTACACTTCTAATCAAGAAAAAATGTTTCAGCAAGGTAAAAATGCCATTTTAGAGTTGCTCTTTGTGGCTCTAACTTGCATTAATGATTGGTTATGTTTGATGTTATGGGAAAATACAAAATACATGGACTATGTTTAATACTAAGAAATATATATGTATGTTTGTATGCTTACGTGTGAGGACATTAAAATGAATTAAAAGAATAATCTATAACAAACTGAAAACTGAGAAAATAAACTACCTTTTTTCCCCTTTTACCACATCAAAGACCTCATTTTAAACCAAGCTGGATGTTGGGTACCTCCTAGTTTAGTTTTCCCAGTGAAATCCCAGCAGCTAAACTGGACAGCTGTGCCACTTACATACTTCCATGGTTGGGAAGGCGTTGGCAGGAGCTGCTGAAGAGCCCCTCTGCCCATTTGTCAAGGAAAACTGAGGGGTGACAATACAAGTCCTCTTCACCCAAACCGGGGTGGACAGTATTCCGCACACACGGCTGCGTTAGTGATTTGATTTTATGACAAGCAAACAGTGCTTGTCATAACGGATTTATTAAGAAATATAAGGCAGCCTACCTTCTGCTTTCCTGAAAGTGTCAGCATTGCTAAAGCCTAATATTGTACCTACAGACTTTATAACACTCTTAACTGGAACTTGTCTGATCTTTGCTATTCATGTAACCTGATAAGGCACCACTGAGGCATGGAACTTGTTACAAATGATTTATCTTATTTTGCTTGTAATCTTATTGTGCCACCACCAGCTAGACTCTGAAACTTATGTATGGATTCCAAATGAATTTTCTACTTTTGCTGTAATAAAATAATTTGTGTTTCCCTGTTGGAAACATAACAAAAAGCTTCTACATGGTTGCCAGGTTTCCATGAACCTCCGTGGGAATACACAGGTATTTGGTAATTTCTGAAACATGCTGGTTTTCCTCCATGATTAAGGTCGTAATGTTTTTGGGGTTTTTTTTCTAGCTCTTCAACATCAATTTATTGCTTAGATTTTGTCTTTCCCATTCCCACCCCCCCCAACTCCAAACACACACAGGTATGTGCAGTGACCTAATCCCTACACCTCAGGTAAACTATGCCACCAGATATTCAGCCAAGCCAACATCCCCTTCGTGTTTCTGAATGATACCTGCAAAATACTCCTGATCCCACTGAAACTAAGCCTTTGCAAGTTTTGTCCAGTTCCATGCAGCCCTTAGCATCTGCAGGACCAGGACTTTCACGTGTGGAATGAACTCAGTCATTTCATAGGGTAGCAGCTATTCCAGCAGATTTTGGGGTACTGTTTCTTTTGGACTGCTACCTCCTATTCAGTTTAACAGAAAATAGAATCCCGCCTCTTAGATGAAGAATAAGAGAGATTCTTTGGGTAAAACTTGCTTGCTCTGTAATCAGGGTTTTGCTGTTTTACCTTCCCGAACTCTTTGTGGCCTTGCTAGCCCTGCTCTGCAGTGGTGCTGCGACAGCTCCGGCACAAACCGAGACTGGTTTGAGGTCAGGGGCAACTCAACCTTTGGGTTAATGGTTTCATACAAATATTGGGAAAAATAATTTGGAATGGAATGGGTAATATTATCATGAGGAATAAGCACCTCGGTTCTCTTTAGTTAGCCAATCTGCCACTGTTAAGGCATTGATATCATTGGCTTTCGAAGGCTGAAATAGCTCCCTTGACAACTCGTATTCAACTGTAAACTGGGTTGTTTTGAATATGGGCAACAGAAGCTGTAAACGTATAAAATCAGTGGCTCCTGGCTATTCCAGTGGTGTAACATTTTTGTCAGGAGCCTGTTTGTATCAGATTTTTAAGCATCCTGGCCAAAAAAAAAGTATGATTTATGGTACTTCAACCCTGAGAGCTGTCACGTAAGTAGCCACAATGAAGCAAGCAATATGCTGTGCCTCTGAACTACCTAGGCTATGGGGAAGGGTCCCCCGGGGGAAAGGCAACCTCCCCAACATACAACAGATCACATTTCCTTCACTTCTGTTTTCCTGGGGCACATGTCTGATGGATTTTAGCATAACAGCTGACCACTGTCCCTACTCTTACTTATCTCCAGCCCTGCCTGCTCTGAAGTCATTCCTGCAGTGGAAGCTAAGAATTTCTTCCTGGCAGAACTGTCCCCACAGTGAGCTCCATATTCCTCTTTCTGCTGCTATTCAAGCCTTTTCAATCCCTTCTGTATCAGTAGGATTTCCAGCCTTGACCTACTGCTGCAAGGGTTGTGGCCTTGCGTGTTGCAGTGCTCCCCAATTGGCAGCACAAATGTGATCTTAAAAATTAGGGCTATGCTAAGAGAAACTTGGTACTTCCAGCTCAATAACTTCTCCCTCTCTCTTTTCCTTCCCCATCCCTGTGTAAAGGCAGGAGGGGGGCAGGAGGGGTGTATCTTCGTGAGGATTAGGGGAGGTAGGGTAGGGAAGGGACTGGAAGTGGTAGAGCAGACCTCCACCTCCCTGGCCAGTTGTAAGAACTGATTAGGTCTAAATTGAGCAACCCAGATCATCCCTTTGGGGTTACCTCTGGCTCTGACTCAGTCAGTCAAAGCAGAATGTTTAGCACAGACTTGAACAAGTGGTGTTTTTAAACAGATAACAGTGTCCCAACAAAGGAAATCTTCTTGTCCTATTACAGCTCTGCAAACATACAACCATTGTTTCGTTTCTGTGGAAATGTTATCTAACTACTCCCTTTTATTTACTTAAGACTTCATTTCTCCCCGGAGGGAAGCGATTATCATCATCAATGCACATCTAGTTTTGCATAACTATTTGGTGAGCAGTAAAACTACAGGAATATTTTCTTAAATTCTATGTAATCAGAATGTTTTTAATCTAAGAAACAAACGAAGTCAAAGAAAGAAATGTTCTTCTGAAACTATGGCTGAAAAAACAAAATCGTAACATGTAAAGGTGGTGGGTTAATGATTTTGTTTTGTAAGTCCAACAATTTAATAGTACCCTATACTACTATTTCCCAGAGTTGATAGGAGAACCTAATCCATAAAGAATGGATTCATTTTCCTGGGTAATGTTGACTGTCCCTGCTATTTTACTTCACGACTTTGTGGAAGGTTGGTAAACAAGTAGAGGCCAAAAGTAGGATAAAAATCCAGCAGCTGAATTTAGTGGGTGGGTCCTATATTTTAAAAAAGACTTAGCCTTCACTGAGGGACACTACAGTGTCACACGAAATACAGTATGAAAGTCCTCAGTGTCCTGGTAACACCAACAGAGTAACCTAGTAGGTGTAAGCTTGCTGCGATGGATGGGATGAAGAGAGCGAGCTGGGAGGGAAATTCACAAAAAATTCTTCATGGAATACAATGAGGATGAACTGATGTTAATAAAGGTGGAGACCCCTGACATTTCTCAAAAACAAACCCCAAATATTCTTTATAATTATTTGTAGTCACGTTACAGGAAGTTCCTACGTGTTTACAACCCCTACCGCTGTTCACCAGCAGTGAGTATTAAGCACGGACGTGGAAGCATTTCCTATTAGCTAACAGGTGGCCCTCTTTTCTGCTGAGTTATTCCTGCTGCTCTGCTGAAGAAGGTCTTCTGGTTTCCTGCAGCCTTGCACAGAGATTCCCTCCCGGCTCTCTGCATTACGTGCAGCTACAACTCCGTTTTGGAGAACCTTCCCTTTGTGTCAGTCAACTGATAGAATCCCCAGAGGCAGTGAAATGGAGGTGACAGACGGGATCCAAACCCAGCTGCAGTCAGTGAGGGTCCTTCCCGTGACTTCTCTGCCCTTGAGATCTGGCGCTTTGTATTAAATGGGACTGCTCTGCTCAGGATGCTGAGATCGTCCCCGGATGCTGAAATATGGTCCTTCCTGGAAGCTCACGTGTCTGCTGGCTGGGGCTGACTTGCATGAAATGTCACTGGTCACAAGAGCACACGTGACAAGGGTGATGCTAGAACTGGGTAGCTTTGAAGGACTAAGAGATGGAATCTGTGACCGCCTTCGGGAAATCAAAGTAATATTTAACTTGACATTTGCTGACAGCACAACTGAACTCTGCTTCCTCAAAGTTAGGAAAATTTCCTTGATCAGGAACTTACTATAATTTTAATGTAGTATTTCCAGCCTTCACCAAGAGTCTGTAATCTCCAAGCAGACCCATCTCGGGATTTGTTGTGTCTATTGCTGTATGACTGAATGTAAATGCAGGCTAGACTGTTTTGTGGACAAGAGGGTTCAAAAAGCACTCAGGTCCTCCAAAGAGCACACAGAAGGAGTTGCAAAGTATCTGGACAATAAGTTGCGGGATAAAGAATGGAAGGTCAAATCTGCGGGCTGTTCCTGAGGGGATCTCTCTCCATGTCAGACCACAGTCGTTTGACAGGTTACAGGGGGGGAGGCTGGGAAACACTTCGTGCTTTGTAAGTCAAGGCTGGAGCCCTGCTGAGCTTCTTTAAATGATTGTTCACAGCAAATTCCAGTTTTAATGGATGCCAAAAGCTTACCTGCCAATAAAATGCAAGGGCCCTAAATGCAATCAGTTTGATGTGGGCACTTAACCCAGGTACTTAAATTTGGACCTGGGTCAGTGGAGAATAACACAAGGAGATCGGTATCTCTAATGGTCTGAACTGCCTTGGTGGAGTATTAGGTAGTATAAGTCCAAGGTTTTGGGGTATTCAGGGTCTGACTTCATCTATACAGATTAAAACTCAAAGAGGACCGTAGGAACCAAAATCCAACCTGACGCACCCTGCCACTCAGAAAATTTGTATTTCTGTGAAGACCACTGAACCAGGGAAGTGTCTCCGAGGTCCGTAGCTGTGACCCTAAGGCCTGACAGCTGAGCTGCGAGGACTTTCCTTCAGGCCTGAGCGTTGCTGTAATACATGCAGTAGATGTCTCTGGTTTCGCAGGGCTACGATACAGCATGCACCTCCATCACGCTGCTATACAGTATGCTTCTCCACCGAGCAAACCTGTGCTCCAGCTCTTCTTCTCGGGCATTCGGCTCACGTAAACATAGGAACAGATAGAGATCTGCATGTTACTGTGCATCAGGCTCCAAAAACTTTGTGACTGATATTGGTATTATGCCAACCTATGATTATGCAGGGTAGGTCAAGCAGCAGGCCGTATCTTCTCATTAAATGATCTTAAACCGGTGTTCCTATGGCACTGAACTGCCAAGTATCTTCATGAACAATGGAAGCACTTAGAAATCATCTCAGTTACCTCAGGAAGAATCAGTCATCTAGGGAAAGACAAGGAATGGTGCAGGAGAGAAGAGACTGAAGATGAGATCTGCTGGTCAACAAGTAAGTGCAGATACTGTCGTGTATCGTTTGGTACTGGGCAATCTGCATAACAATTTTTCTGGAGATATTTCTTCTAGCTGTGCTCATTTCTTTTTCTAGAGCTAAATGCCTTTTTGCAGATAGCTCTGCATAGCAGCTAAAGTTGCATTGACCAGATGGATGACATCTTTCTTAGCAGAGGGATTTAAGAGGATGTTAATACACTGAACAGCCATTTTTAGTGATTCACTGTTAGTACTGGGTTTTCTGTGTGTAACTCGAGGTGCTTTGGTCACCCTTCCAAACACTCACCCCTTTCAGCTTTGGCCAGTCACCTCCTACTGTCCTCCGTGGTTAGCAGAGAAGGAAGACTCGGGCTCCCATCCTTCCATCTAGCATACTTCTCCCGGCCCACTGCTACAACTCCAATCACAGATGTGAAACACTACAGCTCCCATCACAAGTGTTAAATCTTCACCGAGAGATGTATCAGGAGGAAGACTAAATAACCTTGAAAGTTTCAGATTACTCGGAATTGTCTGGAGTAAATTGCTAAGACATTTTTTCTCTAAAGGTGTGACCGGACTTTACCAATCCCAACTGCCTATAACAGGAGAAGCTTTGACTTTCCTCTCTGTGTACAAACCATTAATCCAGAAAACAATGCCTCAGGTCTTAACATCTCTCCCTCCTCTCAAGTTGCCTGTTGCCATTTACTCTTCATTAACTCTTCCAGCTCTACAAATTCAGTAATCTTGGGGCTACAACATTTCTGCTGCCAGGCCCCATGCTGTTCCTACAATTGCATCACAAGCACATGATATAGGAAGGAATGAGTAGAGGAATGAAGATAAGCAGTGGGAGAGGCAATTCAAAAGGAGCTTAGGCTCTGCAGTGCAAAGCCACGTCCTTCTATTTTCCTTTTTAGAGGAGCTGTGAAAGAGGGAAAGGTCCTGTATGGAAAATCGGAATGCAGGATTTGAACACCTTAAAGTTTGGATGGTTTTGGTTCCAGGATCTGCTTTGAAAAACACCTGAAGTCTCTCTGGTTTGCTTGAGGAAGAGAATGGGTTCTGGCCTTAGGCATAAGAGCGTGTACAGTAGGGCCTCTGTTTATTTAGTAACTGAAGACAGTGTGTAGTGAAAGCTATTCTAATTACTCTCACTTAGAACTTTATGAGATTTAAATCTTCTCCATCACTTTCCTAGAGAGAAATTCCAGCTAACACGAAGGATGACCATCTATCTCATTCCAGCCTCCTCCTACTTCTGCAAAGATGAAAGCGACTACAACAACAACAGGAATGGCCACTGGGGAACAGTTATTGCATGGGGGGTGGGGGGGTGGGGGGTGGTCTCACATCATAGGGGGTAACGACCATGCATGAAAGGAGTTCAGAAGAGCACTGAACCTTGAGGAGCTTTTCCCTTGCAGCACAGTTTGGAACACCCTTGAACTGACCTCTTTACATCAAAGATGGGCAGTTCGCAGCCAGGGCAGGCTCTTTATTTAAGAAGCAAATCTTCGCATGTTTCACTTTAGGCCTAAGTTCCACTGACTTCACATAAAGCCTCACTCAACTGAGGTCAAAAAAAAAAAAAAAAGTGACATTTTAAGGTTTTTACGCCCTTCATTTATATATATATATTTCAGTAACTCTGCTCTTTTTGCTCTGCTGTTCCTTTGCAAAGAACGCTACACGCCAGTAGCAAGTCTGGCTATCAGTTGTGCTGATGCTGTTCTTGGCAAGGAATGCAGGGAGACTGGAAGATTATTTTATTGATGGAATTTCCTCAATGCCTTTGGCATTAGACACAATGGAGAGAACATGACTTTGACGTAACAAATTCATTGGGATATTTGTTTAAGACCAACCCTCCATGACTCTTGAGTGTACCTGACGATGGGTTAGATCAGGGGTCCTCAAAACTTTTTAACCAGGGGGCCGGCGTGCGGATTAAGTGGCAGGCAGTCATCTGTGGCTGCTTGGTTTCCCCCCTCCCCCAACCCCCGGCAGGGGGTGGGGGTTCTGTAAAAATCGGGGGACGATATTGAGAACCCTGGGGGGCCGTATCTCGCCCACGGGCCATAGTTTGAAGACCGCTGGGTTAGAAGTTCAGTAATGAAATTTTTAAAGGAAAAATGTCCCTTTTTTTTCAGAAATATACACAGCTTTAGGATCTATAAAGGCAATAGGGTGACAAACTAAGGATCTGTTATTATTAGGACAGGCATGTCCATCAAACAACTCAATACTTCTGATATGGTATCAGCAAAAGTGTAATCAGCCTCCCAGTACTGTGTGCGCCTTGAAGTCACAGAACTGCATGCTGTGAGCCTTTCAGTAACAGAAATTCCTCTGTAAACGTAACAGGATTGATTTTTATTTTTTTTTTCTTCAAACTGTCTCTACCTCCTCCTCCTCCTCCTACCTCCTGCTTTTTGCATTAAGCAGCAGAGGAGTTGCAGCTACAAGCCTGGTTTTGAAAGAGAGTAGCATAAAGAGCTATTAGTGACTGGTCCAAGATCAGGCTAAACAATGACTAACATTAAAGGTAACCAGTTTACACTTACTTTCCTGAAAAAGGCTAGAGTTTGGCACAGTGGAATTTTCCCAAAGCAGAGCAAAAATCATGAGACTTGTGTCACAGGTCTTGTAATACTGAATGTCTGAGGGTAGCAAGAGGAAGTAAATTTTGGCCATGTAGAAGCCTGGTTCTGACTACAAACTTAATTAAGGTCAAATAAAATTTATACGGAGGGCAGTGAGTCAGTGATTAAGAGATAAGCTGCAGGTAAAAGATCCTGTACGTGCTGCACTGGAGAGGCACAACCTTTAGCCCCCCAGGAAGCCGGACTTCAGTGACCTCCCCGGTAGGACTGGCCAGACCAGTCCAGGGCCACACAAGGTCCACAGCGTCCCACCACACATGTGCCTTCATAAACTGAAGCAGGGACTCTAGTGGTCTAGTGGAAGGTGTCCCTGCCCCTGGCAGGAGGGCTGGAACTGGGTGACCTTTAAGATCGCTTCCAACCCAAGCCATTCTATGATTCCCCCAATATTCCCAGCGCCCAGGAGTCCCGCAGGACGTGAGCCACTGTACAGGCAGCAGGTCCATACCTGTGGCTTCAGCTGTTCCACAGCGATTTCCGTCTGCAGGCACCTAGGCTGGGGGACATACGAAGTACAAAAAAAGAAAACCCAGGCAGGAGGAAGCCGGGAAGGCTCCGTGCAGGCGCATGCTGTGCAGCTGGCAGGCAGCTGCAAGGTGCAGAGGAGCAGAGGTGGCCTGCAGGACTGCCACTCCTGAGAGTGGCTCGAATTGCTTACACCTGGGGCTGCCAGGAATTAACCCATGGCCTGGAAGAAGATCTTTGGATAATGCTGAACAGCTTGCAGCTGCCACTTCCCTCCCTCTCCCTCCCACCCCACCAAACACTCCTACAGGTAGCAGCTGGGATGCAGGAATGGTTCTCAGAGAATGCTCCCAGCTCCTGAGGGAAAGGAGACCAGGCAACCCATGCAGGCTTTTGCAGTATCATTCAGGATGCCCTCCCCCCACCCCACCACCGCTCTGCCATGTAGCTTTCTGTGCTATTTAAAGAGGAAACGTGTTGACAAGTCTTAGCAAAGCCTGAGTGGGATTGCTGTAAATCCAGAGCACCCGTTGTGCTGGAGATCCTGCAGAGCAGATGGTGACGCTGGGGGTGGTGATGAAAAAGCAGCACCAGAGCTCTTTCACTCCTCCTGGGAGAGAGGTTGTGCCAAGAACATGTAATTTAGGGACAAAGGAAAAAGCCAGCAGCAAAATCACCATCTACCTGGGAAAGCTTAGAGCCAAACAGGCTCAGTGCATGGGCCAAATGCATCATGCCAGGGACCATCTAGCTCTGTTATAGATGCAATCATTCAAAACACTGTGCTGGTTTTTTTTTTTTTTTTTTTCACTTGCAGCAAGTTAAAAAAAAAATTAACCATATGCAGCAGAGTGGAAAAAATGCCAACATTGGCTTTAACAGGCTGTAGGACATGGAATAGAGGGGTATTCCCCTTGTCTCACGTGTGCTGGGAGCATCATGCAACCTTGTTTTATAAGAAGAACACTGATCTCCCTGGCACCGAAAAAAAAGAGTAGACGACTGCAAAAATGGGAGAGCCAGGAACGTATTATACAGGTATGGGTCTTGCCAAAGTAAGCAAAGTCCAAACATCCCATACTTCCCAAATTATCTTTCTTTCCTGCTTAATGCACTGCAAATGAAATTCAGTTGGACTTTGACATTATTGTGGACTGGATTCGATCCCATTTATATTGTACGTACATAGGAACTTATGATAAAATGATATTGTTTGAACAAACAGCTCACTTCCTTTGCCATAATTCCTACAATCGTTAACATATTATTATAATCACCCGTTGCATTTATAATAGCACCATTCTTCACCAAGAATCCTAATGCTCTTATGAAATAAAGCGATTGTACTGGGTGTATGCTACCTTAACTGAAAACATATCTGATATCACAGCTCTGCCTCTAAATCATGCTTTAAAACATAAGGAGATCAACTTTCCTACCAATCCGTTGCATTTTCAGTGCCTTTTTTATTGTTAAATATATTTGTGCTCACTTTTCCACAGAGCTTATAAAATGCTTTCCACCAAAACAAATGTGTAAGTAATCTGCAGTATTAGGTAATCTTCCGAGGAGAACTCTGTTTCCCTTGATTTTCAAAAAAAAACAAGACAAAAACCTGGTGTAAAAAAGACTCCTTAATGCACAATATTACTATTTCAATGGTTCCATTCAGCCATTACTGTTGACACTCTGGGTGTGCAGGGAACATGAGGTAAGCCCTCATTGCCCAGTCTTGAGCGAAGCAGGAAGGTGCACACTGTTTTTACTCACCAAAAGTATGTGCGGTCAACCCTGGGAAAAACACACTTAAAAGTAGCTCTTGTTGCTTAATGTCATTAGACTATACATCCTGGCAATTTAGGCTAGGTATCTCAATTAAAAGTAAACAATCAATCCCTAGCTCTTTACGCAGATGAACTAACAAAATCCTCTTGATTCTTGATTCAATAAACACAGACAGGCTTGCAAGGCTCCTATCATTTTCTTTAGGTCCATAGGGATGGTTGCAACAGAAACTGAAACATATGGAGAAGTGTTTAAGGGAGCTAGGTATTTCTCTAAACCCAAAGTAAAAACTCCCCAGTACCAACTTAATATGATTGATTCCTCTTTCTCTTACTGCTCAAGGGGTAAACACAGATGCTTTGGAGGAATTTGTTGGGAACTGAAGAGTGAAATGCTTTCTACCATGTATGGCACACAGCCATTGTACAGAGTGTGTCCCATCACTGTCTTCACTGCCTCAACATCTCTCAGCGATAGAGATAAGAGCACAGAATCTTTCTGAGAATGCTGAGAAATGATTAATTTTTTCTCTCTCTTAGAATCTGTGAGTATATTATTATTATTATCATTAGCCAATGTAGATAGTAGATATAGTCGATACTGGCACTGCCCACAGGCCCAGTGTCAAGATTTAATCAATCTCTATTCTTCTTGGTGTAGATTTTTATTTGTGATCTTAGAGTTAATATGCTAATTGTACCTATTGGCCCTTTTAATCATATCTAAAGATCAGAAAACAGGTAAAAGAGAAAGAATGGTAATTGCTCATGATGAAAAAAAATGTCAGAGGAAAGAAGTCAAACTGCATTTCTAAAAAACAGTCTGGAAACTACTTTTCCAGTAAAACCAAAACAAATCAAAACAAACCCCAAATATCTTGCTGGAATACGTAGCATGGAAAATGCCTGTTCCTTAGGTAAATGTTTGAATACTTAAAAGAACAAGGGAAAGATGGTGTCAGCTAAAACGGTTTGTGCATGGGTGATATAATTAGCTTTCTTTACCAGACAGATGTAATAATAGTGCAAGCTGCAGGAATGCCCTGCCCTGTGAGTCAACATGGCTGTTATTTGCTGTTTTAGAACATAGAACAAGAAGAAGCAAACGCTTTGGCTACGGGATCTGAAACTACAGGGCTAACATGGGTAAGCAAAATGGAAGTGTGCTGGAATACATCCAGGATGCCAGGCTGTTAACACTTCTACTTCTATGAAAAAAATGCTACAAATACTGTATCGCCCACATATAAGGAAGAATTGTAAATGTTGCCCACGAGTCCAAATTATTCACA
This sequence comes from Microhierax caerulescens, assembly GCA_035590215.1. Lineage (NCBI taxonomy): Eukaryota > Metazoa > Chordata > Aves > Falconiformes > Falconidae > Microhierax > Microhierax caerulescens. Next base: position 35,357,861 of record JAVJGJ010000002.1, on the reverse strand, counting down.
GAAGTCATATGGAGACTTAACAGCAGCAAATACATGTCTTTTGTTTCAACTGTTATCAGCTCTTGAGGGTTATGGAAAGGTGGTGGGTTCATGCCTGATGCTCTGTAGGGCCAATAGCACAGCCCTTGCCTTCCAGCACTTTCTGCCCCTTGAGCATCTCATGCCAGGACTTACACTCACTCCCTGTGTGACCCTGTTATCCCAGTATTTCCAAATGAAGGTAATTCAGAAAGAAAAAAAAAAACAAAACAAAACCTTTCTGAAGCTGGAAATAGCGTCTTATTCTGAACTGGCTTTATGCACAGACCACTCTCAATTCCCAGATAAAAGCTATCACCCAGGAAGCCAATCAGTGACAAGCAGCACAGTTTAATTCATACACACACCCTTAATCCAAATTCACTTCTGTAGGGAGATAAGCTTTCAGTAAGTTCACTGATCAACCAGCATAAATGGAGAAAGCAGAACGGGAGGTGTGGTTTCACTACTTAGTTTATTTTCCAGGATTTACATTTCATTTAAGTCAAAGGTAAAATGAGAGAAGGGCTCCTATACTAGTTTCCATCAGAAACATTTCTTTTTTAACAAGCCAGCATTTGCTGATAAACTTGCTTGAAAAAATAAACAGAGAGCCAACACATAAAATGGTTGCAAAATTATGAACAACCATTGAAAAGGGTGGGCTAAATATAAAGGAAAGAATAAAAAAGTGAGGAACCTCACCGGGCAGCAGCTTTTCCAAAGCCCGTGGTGTCACTGGAGTGGTTTTAATGAATACTGGAGCCATTCAGGACATGGAGTGATGTGCAGTACAACTGATAAGCTTAGAGGCAAACCTTCCAGTGACTGCCCTAACATTTGGCTCTGCAGAGACTCACACTTGGTGGGTCATCAAAAGAAACTGAATTCTTCTAAATAAATGAGGAATCTTTAGTAACATCCCTGGGAGATAACACGAATGCAGCGAGTTTTAGCCCATTTCTTAGGAAGTTTGTTGCACAGGAGCGTTTCCAGATTGTGAACCTGAGGTGCAGTTTGAAAGGGAGGAGATGGTTCCATCCTCTTTGCAACTAAGTTGCTGAAGTCTGGGTTATTTCTACATGAAAACAGCACTCCTTCCCTAGCAAGGACTAGCAAGTAGCGCTTTGTCCTGTTTTCAGAAATGTAATGACTTTAAATTGTAGCTGCTTCCTTGTAATTAACTAAGCACAAAAGCTGAACCCATGGAAATTGTACAGTAAACACTGCTGTGTGCTGGTATATGGGAAAGAACAATGAGGGCACGGACTCCCATGCTAAAATCTAGGAGCAACACAATATACTGTATTTTGGGGTGATTCCATTGTGCTGGCATTTGATTTAGGGAGAAAGAGTTGCTTTTGCCAACACTGAAACAAATTTTCTCCTGCCATTATGTTTGGGTGCCTTTTCACCTCTCCTTTGCTGAAATCTGCCTGGCCAGTTAAGCAGGAGGTTAGCTGTGCTGCAGCAGACATGTGGAAAGCAATTAAATGATTTATTACTTCTATTGAACTCGAGTTTTGCAAAGCAAACGTTGTCCAGTGCAATAACACCACTAGTGACACACAACAGTTTGCTTCACTAATGTTTTCCTTTGCCACCTCCCAAAGCATGGCAGAATACCAGTGGAGTAACAACACCTGGTCCTGAGAAGAAAACAGCTAGGATGAAGGAGACACAGTCACCTTTCCTGCATTATGAACACCCAAGAGAGTCTGAATTTGTAGCAGTGAATTTCAAACAACATGTGAATCATGAAACAGAGACAGTCTTACAAGCCTCCACATCTCCCTGTCAGGCACCACAAAAAAAAAGCCACGTCACTTGATTTAACTTCAGGCTTTGAGATCGATATGTTTATGGTGAAGAAAGTGTCACGGATAAGATAAGGTGACATTGCGTGACATTACCGCAACTATAACAGAAATTACAAATCTAGTGCTAAAAACCCAGTGTGGGAGCTGGGTAGGGAACGCTGCTCAGGATGTAAGCTATGTTAAATGCTCAGTCTGGCAAAGGTCCTGGACACGCCATTGCAGCCCTGATTTATGTCAAATCATGTACTGAAAGCAAAAGGTTGAAGTTTAACTTGGCTCTCTGGACAGAAATACGCCAATGGTCAGGAACATGTTGTTCAAACAGGCAAGATGGACTTCAATGTGCACTAAAAGCATCAGCACGGCCCTCTTGACTTGTGCCACTAAAACTCATGTCTCTGGTCTACCTGTGAAATTTATTAAGAACTTCAAAGCAGAAGAAAATTCTCAGGTCACAAGATTCCTTTCTTGTATCTAGAAGGAATCATGTCAGGTAATCTCTTATAAATATATTGATCTCTACCTTAAACCCAGTAGTTTCTTTGCCTTTGCCATTCCCTAAGAAAAACTGTGACAGTGCCCTTCACATTTGATGGCTTACAAAAATATGGCTGATTTCAGATTAAGGAAGAAAAAGCAAATACCTCTGTGAAACTTGTTGATTATTCCACCCTTCTTGTATTGACTTTCTGGATGCAGATGGTATATCCAACAAAATATGCAAATCATCTCTTTATCCTTCACCTGGACAAGCTCTGTCAGCATCGGACGGTTTTGGTTCTCAGCAGACATTCATATTTTACAGACTATGGTAAATAGTAAGTAAAAGGCAAACCTTTACCAGAAGGACTCTGGTAAACAGGGATTAGGAGAACTAAAATACAGGATACATGAAATAACAGGATTGCTACACAATCAAATGGATGTAGTACTAATAAATATAATCCTTACTGTAAACAAAAAAATAACTCTCTTCACATCATTTCTGTCCCTGTTCTGTTGACTTCAGTGAATTTCACATTAGCCTAAGTAAAAGCAGCAACAGCTGCAATAGCAACATAGGGTTGTTTCAAATGCAATATGCAGTCAGCAGTTCTTAATATTTTCTCTATACGTATACAAGTTATGCTAAAACTGATGTAAAGTCATCCATAATAAGAAGTTCCCTAACTGAAGATGTAAATGTATTAAGAGAATGCCATTAGTAATACGACTGCACTCGGTGTAAGCAGAAGAAAAAAAAGGTTATCAAAATACATATTAGGAAATCAGAAATTATATCTACAAAAATGGAAGACCATTTAAGAATATTTAAATATAGCCATAAGGATTAGAAATAAAATAAAATCTCACCAAGCTAAATATTCTGAGATTTAACGAAACAGAAGGCCATCAGCAATTTATGTCCAGAACTGGTTTTCAAAGAATTTTTCTCCCCATTTCCCTTAAATCCCAAACCAATTTCCAGTAAATCAAGACCATTTTTACCTAGGATTGACACATGCTAAAACTCTGGTTTTTTCTTCCTTAAAATTCACCTTTATGGATGCAGTTTAGTATAATCCTCTGTCAAAACATGAGAAAGCATCTTGGTACTGTTAGGTGTAACAGAAACTTTCGGGTTTTGTTCTGTTAATAGCTTTGTTGTATTAATTGTGCTCTCTAGGTATTGTAAAGGAAAGATCAAGGCCTGCCAGAGTGAATGAACTGGCACTTTATAACATTTCATTTCTGGAATGCCTACCATACCCCTGGTATAATTTAAAAACCAGAGCACAAGTAATATTATTAATATCGCAGTATAGGAATCTTGTCTAAATCAATGAGTTTTTTAAAAATTCACTTCTGGATTTTTTTCACCTTGGCAATTTGTCACATTTAAAAATACTGCAAAAGCTTCAGACCGAGGTTATTTTCTAACACAGTACTACAAATCTTTGCCCAAAGAAAACCAGGATTTATGTAAAGTACGTAAGATGCCATGCTGAATGTCTGTACTGAGCCCAGGAGTAACAATGTCACTGAAGGGGAAAGAGAGATTTGCCAGAGGTTTCTATTCCAGTGATGCAATTATGCATGAAATATTTTACCAGTAGAAATTACTACCACTTGTGATTCATTTGCTAATACTTTTGTGGGACAAAAGCCTGGGATATGACTCTGCAAAAGGACTGACACCAGCTGCAAGTTAAACAGCTAGAAAGCCAGTCGGTGTGCCTTGGCGAGTTAGATACAGAGGCCCAGAGAACATGCAAGGAGGGATTTTTTGGTGGTGGTGGTAGGTACTGGCATGGTTTTCCTCAGCCTAAAAGGAATGCAGAGTACTGCCATCCTTTTCATTGGCCTTTTTCTTTATTAAAAATAAAAGCCCCTGAAGTAACCATTACTGATTTTCAGGTGAAAACAACTGCTGTTCGTTGCACATTCTGCTAAGGAGTGTCTCTATGAGAACAACACAGATTCATAGGGAGTTGGGTTGGAAGGGACCTTCAAAGATTATCTAGCCCAATGCCCCTGCAGGAGCATCTTTCGCTACATCAGGTTGCTCAAAGTGCCATCAAACTTGACTCTGGACACTGCCAATGATGGGGCATCCACAACTTGTCTGCACATCCTGTTCCAGTACTCCACCACCATTACCATAAAAAAATTCTTCCTTATATCCAATTTAAACCTACCCTCTTTCAGTTTAAAACTGTTCTTTGTCATGTCATTGCAGGTGCTGGTAGAGTCTTTCTACATCTTTCTTATAAGCCCCTTTACACATTAAAAAACTGCTCTAAGATCTCTCTGGAGCCTTCTCTTCTCCAGGCTGAACAACCCCAGCTCTCAGCCTCTCCTCATAGGAAAGGTGTCCCAGCCCTCTGGTCATTTCCGTGGCTCTCCCCTGGACCTAACAGGTCCATGTTCTTCTGGTGATGGGGACCCCAGAGCTGGGTGCAGTACTCCCACGTGAATGAGTACGGAGCGGAGTACAGGGGGAGAGTCCCCTCCCTCAACCTGCTGGCCTTGCTTCTTTTGGTGCAGCCCAGGATGTTTATGACTTTCTGGGCTGCAAGTTCACATTCCCAGTTCATGTCCAATTTTACATCCACCAGTATCCTCAAGTCCTTCTCTGCAGGGCTGCTCTCAACCAACTCTTCACCCAGTCTGCGCTGATACTGGCGGTTGCCCTATACTTGCTGCAGCCTGAAGCAGACCCTCTCGAGGAAGGGGAGATGGCGCCTTTCTGAGAGTAACTGAGAGCAGACCCAAAGCCAAACTTGAGAGATGAGGGAGAGAAGGAGCTTCTCAGGGACCCTGAAGAGACCTGGCAACCCCAGTGGTGCTGGCAGGGGCTGGACTGGGGGAAAGGACCCAAGGACCCACTCTTCATGAACACAGCTGACAGGGAACCTATTTTATCAAACCTTTTAACATCAGATTGGCCAAACAGCCCTGCAGTTCCTTTGCTGAGAGCCATCCTGTTGCAGATTAATATTTTTGTACTCTAGTAAAACCCAGTTGTAGGGACTGGAAGTATCCGGTGGGTTTTTTTTGCATGGGAGAGCCTTTTTTACTTTAAAAACACTCCAGTGAACTGGCTGGCTAGGGATCCTGTTACACCACGTTTCTGCCACATCATAACACTGCTTTCAATGTCAGCTCGTATTGAATGACAGGTTGGGTTTTTCACAGAGAGAGAGGGCTTTTCGTACTTTCAGATTCTGCTGGTGTAAGTATATATTTCACTCTAAAGGACAGATGCCTCCAGCTGCAGTGCAGACTGAACACATAATTAATTTGTATTTCCTTCAAAGAAAGCTGTGCAGACAAAGCAGGACCTACTAGTTCAGTCAGAATCCATTAGCAACAAAGATTACATATTTCAATGTTTGCTCCGTTGTTTTGACCACAGGAACAAGGAGAAACAGTTCTTAATTACTAATAATCCCTTGCATGCATTATTAACAGACTATTTTGTTCAAATAGTTGGAGCCTACGGTGTTTTACAAGCTCCATGTGCTAAGTATTCATCTTTGCTGATGAAAAAGAAAAACTTTGTGATTTGTTTTGTTAGGAGAATCATCTCAGGCAAGGCAGACCACTTATGAGGGAAATAAAAACTAAAAATGTAGCTCAGCTTTAAAGCTGTAATAAAAATCTGTGATTAAAAATAAATCAATAAAAAGATGATTCCTGAATTATCCCAGATATAGAAACTAGAAACTAGAAGAGAATCAGTCCCAAAGCTATTAAACCCCAGAAAATTCAAAGTGATATGTATATATACCAGTGAAATGTAGCTATATTATGGAATCCCCCAGTATTTATGAGCAGGGGTGATATTACACAGTACTGTAGAACTGTTTATCAAACAAAAGAACAACTCATTTCTTTAGAATTTTGATAGAACAGACAATTTTGTTACCAGAAGTGCCACACTACCCCAGGACAAATACCAGTCAGATAGACAGAGCTAAGACACAGCAGTAACACTCGTGTCCAGGATGCAGAGAAACTCCCTTCTCTTACTCTGCAGTGAAAAATCAACATCAAACCCAAGCAGCTTATTCAATTAGTTATTAATAAAAACATGTCAGGGAAGTCGAGCACACTCTCAAGCATTACTCCAAAAGCAAAATACGAGACTGCTGGGAAAATTCTGGGGGTTTACCTTGGGTTTTTTTTCAGATGTTTTTCAAGTCATTGAGCTTGAGGGAAAGGTGAATTAATAGGCATAGCCTCTGTTTCTGCCAGAAATCTTTGCATGACCAGTAATCGAATACCTAATTATGCAATTATGAATGTGTGGATGGAGGGTGAGAATGTGCTTTAAAATGTTTTCCTTTTACAAAGGCTGTAAGGGCCATGGCTATAATCTAGTCCGAGCAGCACAACATAGGATACAAAAATGTCACCCAATCAACTACTCAAAGGCACAGGGGTCTTCAGGAAGGTGTCCAGTCCAATTTAGGTGGTGGTGGAAAACAACAAGCACCCACACAACACACACCACAGGGGCTATTTAGGTTCTCAGTAAACAGCCCTCGGACAGGCGCTTCACCATACAGAATAAGCATTGCAGGCTATAAAAATTCTTTGAAAGATTTCCCAAACTCGTTATTTAGGAAGGGTGTGATGAATTGCAGCAGTTCCTGAAAATTTTCCTGAGGTAACAGTAAAGAGAGATGGATTTATAGCATACATCGCATACCTAGGAAATCTTTTCCATGCCTAACCTGAAATGACTGCACCTGAAAAACCCAGAGAACATCATCAAGAGCAAACAGAAAGGGTAAGTTGGCAGGCTAGAAGTAAGTTGGGGTGTTTGGGGATATAAAAGTATCTGCTGCGGTCCTTGAGACAAATAGCCCTGGGGGAGAAGCGAATTCCAGGCCATAAAGTAGCAGCTGGTATGGTTACATTGCACTTTGGTAGCCTTTTGTTTATAGAACAATGCTCACTGAGGGTCAGATTAAACTCTGGTTTTAAGCCAGGGTTTTATGGCATGACAGGGAATGGATCAGTCAATATAGAAAAATGTCTGGATATATAAAGAAGCGAAGGCAAGATGCTGTAAAGGAGTGGCAATGGACTTCCCTCGTGACTATATTTGAATAGCTGTGTAGCGAGAGGTGGTAACATGGAAAAAAAAAACATTTCAGAGCTGAAACAGAAAAGGGTTTATACAGTTCTTCGGGGACATTCAGAAATTCAAGCTGAATCTAACTTACATAAAACCCACAAAGGAATGACAGCAAACTCCCTGCCTGCTGAGTTAGCCCAATATTAAGCTGCCTTTGATTTGCTCAAGTCGTGCTAAGAGACACTGGTATAGGTAAAAACATGACTCGCTCTGTGTCAGGGTTGAGAACAAGATCAGTTACAAAGGATTACATTTAAAAAACCAAAAGGGAATAAGGGAAAATTCACGAGACCACAACAAATATTAAAAGCAAGTGAGATGAAGCCCTCAGCAAAGAATGTATCCAAAACAATGAAACTGTTCTCAGCACCATTCTTAGTAGAAATCAGGGTGAAAGAGTCATTCACGGTAAGTCCTGAGAATGGTTGAGGTGTTCCATGCAGGACATAGGCTTGGCAGAATTTGCAGCAAGTATCTGGTGCTTCCTGTTACAAATATATAAAACTGGCATTTGGGATCAACTTCTTAGATTGCTTTAAAGGATTTAGATGAGATAGGGCTGTACTTACCTTAGCCTGCCTAGGATGTCAGAAGAGGGAGAGGTGGGGGGCATTTGCAGAAGGCAGTACATAGGGGCACCTTGCAGAAGGTAAGATGCATAGCAGTTTTCAATAACTATGCAGAAAGATTAGTGCCTCAAGTGCTAATGTATATATACTTTTTTTTTTTTTTTAGGTAGATGGGATGAACCAGAGCCTACCCACTCCTTGGTTTCTTCACTCATATCAATGGGAGACCTCACTGGACTGGATGTTCTGGAGGATCAGTAGTTAAATGATTTTCTTTCCAACAAGGAGGATATTTTAGAAACAGGCCTTCACAGAAAGCAAGCTCGAGTGAAACAGGGAGATCGATCAACAGAGGTGTCAACCGGCAGTTACAGGAACCACTGGACAGATCCCCTTTGAATTAAGAAAACCATCAAATTAAAGCCAGCAAGTATCACTTAAAATGTCCTCGAGACTAGTGGAGAAAACTGCATCTTCACACCTACAGAAAAGTGCTTAAGAAATGACAACCTCCTGTAGCGTCCTGATCAAACCCTGGCATTTGTCAGACACAAAGCCAATTGCCTGGGCACACCACTGATGGGATTGCTTTCCAGAGAGAGGGATTGTAGTTGTCAAAGAATTCAATGGATGTGAGAATGGCCTTGTACAACTTAAACCCAGACTCCACTGTTGCCCTACAGATACTGAATAAACAGATCCTTTGAAGTGCAGAAACCAGAAAGATTTTCACAACTGATACCTTTGTCTTGGTGTCTTTGGAAAACTGTCACAGTTCTTTCTCCTAAAAGATTTTTGACAAAAGTGAGGGAGCCACTTCAGGTTTGCAAATAGCATGTTATATACTTCTGCAAAAAGGCTTTACAAATTTAAATGTCAAGATCACATGAAAGAAACAAAGCCCTCCCTTCATCCTTATCTTAGATCAGAAAGGAAATCTAAACAAGGCCAAGAACATGCATCTTAGCACACCAATCTGTGTAAGAGTCAGGTACAGCTCCCAGACCACCCAGTGGTTGTTCTGCCCCTTACCCGAAAGACCATCCACCAAATCTGACAAATTATTTTCTTTTCTGGTTCATTACTATCAGGTAACTTTCCTGAGTGGTATTTAGGCAAATTTTTTCATGTTTACATTGCAACTTTCTAATTGTTAAGCCGGTATGCTGAAACAAAATAGGTGCAGCATTCTTCTAAACAATCCGTTCTGTATTAGAGGGCATTTACAGTTCAGTCTTTGTTTTCTGCTTGAGATTCTAGATAACAGAATAGATTGATATCGATACAGCACCCCGTAGATAACACCAGAGTCCAATTCCACAGCCAGGGGATCCACTCAGTGGAAAAGTATGTAAAAGAACAGTGCCTCTCCCCAAATAAAATCCAGAATACACCTTTAATTTTCTTTTCCTCCTTACCAATAATTGGTAGCAAAACCAAACGAAAAATTTAGCCAAACTAAATAAGTATTGGGCACTGACCTTTCCAAGCCACAAACCAATAAGCAAGTCAGAGTTTATCTCACAGGGGCAACCCAGACTCAGAGCACACCAGCGACATGATAAAGTGTCTTAGGACTTGTTCAGCTGACACAACGCAGTATCTCCAGCAAATATTTATTTTAGCAATATGGGACAGTACTTCCTGGTGTGTTGCCTCAGCACTGTTCAGTGAGTGGGAGTACCATCCTCGCATGATAAGGAAAGAATGGCTACAGGCTGAAACCAGCTGAGCCCTGGCCCAACTGGCTTAGCTGAACACTGGTTCTCCTGGGGTTACCCCATTGAAGTGGATGCTGGTGTAAAGAATTCACGCAAGAGGAAGAAACAGTACTTGGAGCAATGCCACTGATTTTTCTTGAGTTACACCAGGGAAATGTTTGACTTGCAGAGACTAGTCACTAACTGGAAGAGATGGCCTGCGGCTACAGATGAGGGCTGTGCACACGTGAGAAGCAGCCTCGCTGCAGCGGGATTGTGGTCAAGTCAAGCGTTTACAAGGAAGCTTTTCCTGGAAGAGTCACCTGTGTTTAATTTTGCCAGTTCTGGTGGGGAGCTTGTAACAACAGCCTAAAGAAGGACACATAGACTTTAGCTGCAGTCCAGTAGATCTGTGCAAGTGGCAATGCTGCTGTGTGCAGAGGGTCATTGTATCTCTTTGCTTCCAGTGTAATGCTTCCCCAAGACTGAGCAGTTTTCAGGCTAATTTTTGTTTCTGTGCATCTATGAATGAGTGGGTGGGTGGGGGGAGATGTTTGACCCATTGAATGTCTCAGACCTGAGGAAGCTGAGAGTTTCCATTAAAGAGGCTTTGCCTTGCTGGCTGCATCTCAGCTAAATAGGGCTCTGCCTCTGTGGACAGAGGACCACTGAGGTCACTTCAATGCCTGGCCATTGGAGCTGTAAATAGTATTGCACAGGCCAGTTAGATGCTGGGCTGAGTGAGTAAATGAAGTGCCAGGTGTAACTGGGAATGGAGAAGGTGCATTTGATCCTCTGTTCAAAAGCACTCTGGAGATGCCTTTGGTTCCAGCATTTCACTTGCCTGAAAAGCAAAATGCGTGCCAAAAATATAGTATAAATAAATAAAGTATACCTTTAAATCAGCGCCATTCTCAGTGTCTGTAGAAAGTCTCATCATCACCAAAACACACAGAAGAACAGAAATCTAAGTACAGCTGATAAGATTAGATGTGTTTTATGCCCTTCTCCCACCTGAAAATAATGCAGAGGTGGGAAAGGTTTCTGATCATGTTCTTGCTAAGCCATCCTGCTGAGAGTGATTGATTTACAGAGTGTACATGAGTGTCTATCTGACTACTTACAGAGTGTGTTTACTCTTCTGATGACAAAAGCACTCAAGAATGATTTTTTTTCCCCCTCGGGGAAAGGCAAGGAGGAAAGAAAGGAATGTCCTTTTTTTTTGCTGCTGTTCTTTGCACTCTAAAAGCACGCATGCATTTGATTTGTATCAGTAAGAACAGTTTTCTGGACAAATGTGAAATTTAAACATGAGCCTCACTCTCAAGCTATTGCAACACATGCCTTGCAAGGGAGTTGCATTGCACTCACATTTAACTGGATTATTTGAAGATTCCTATCATTTGTAATCAAGCAAACTGGTCTGCTGACTAGTGCAGAGGCTGGGAATGAGGGCCAATTTGATGATCCTTATGGGTCCCTTCCAGCCTGAGATATTCTATAATTCTATGATTCTATAATTCATTACTTCAGCACAAACATCTTGTTGGATTTTGTTGTCCCTGTTTCCCAAAGATACCTACAATGTGCCTACTCGCACACTGGGTAAACCCAACCTTTCTCGTATTTCTTTTAAGGAAACAAAACAAAGGATGAAATTCAACTCCTATGACTTCAGCTGTCTGAGCTGGCTACCCTGGCTCTCAAAATACTCATTGCTGAGAAACTGCTAACTTCCCAAGGGCTCTTACACCAGTCTTAGGCTGAAATAAATCATTCCACAAAGGGGCTGGAGAGTGGGTTAGTTAAAACAATCTGAGCCAAATCCTGCAGAGGCGTAACATGGACTGTCCTATTGCATTGCAGTGGTGACCAAATAAGCATGGGGCTCAGGTGTAAGTGGAGAAAAACATGTACCATTCAACTCCTATGCCTATTCAAAGTCAAGGATTCCCTCAATTTTAAGATCAGTAACATCATAATGAAACAGTACACATGAAAGTAACCTGAAATCAGCTGAAATAATTTATTATAAAAAAGAATTAAAGATTACTTAGGGCTCAATAGCTGCAGCATTTTAAAATGGAAAGCTAAAGGTTAATGCACTTCATACCTACTTGGTCGGTTCAAAAGCATCCCCTTCAAAACAATTCCCAAAAGCCCTCACACAGCAGGCTGCAGGACACTGCACTCTAAGAAAGTCACAATCCTCGGTTCTCTTTCAAGTCACAAAAAACAAACTGCTCAAGTAGTAGAAGCATCTCTCCTCCTTGCATACTCTGAAAGTATTGATGGATCAATTTGATCCCTGTCCCCATAAGATACTGTCACCAGTACTACTAGGCATGCAAGGTGGGAGTCAGTTGTCTGTAACAAAATCATAGTCAAGTAACCAGCAGAGAGACTGAACATCAGCCTCTTACCTGCTTGATGCTGGCAAACAATAAAAACCACCAGTGAGATAAGGACTCACAGTAAGAGTAGAAATATAGTAATTTTGTAGTGTATTTGCAAAACATGGTTTTACACTCCTGATGTAGTTTTGTTCGCTGTCCCAAAGGAAAAAAGCACCTTGCTTCCCTCCAGTGCCCCAGAGTAACAGCCAAAGTAGGTTCAGGAACACTGGGGAGAACAATGCGAATGTGCCCCTGGGCTGAGTCCTGCCTCTCCAACTGAACCGCAGCTGTGGAAGTATTGCTGTTTCCCTTCTAAGGGAAATGAAGTTATGTGTCTGGTTATGGTTTACAATGTGCACTTTCTTCAGGCAGGACTTTTGAAAGGCATCAGCTGTCTCTAGAGTGTCTTGTAATTACCTTGGTTTACACACCACTTTGGGATTAAATACATTAGCCATCTTACCCCGTTAGAAGCATCACTGAAACAGGAGAACAAGTCCTCTTTGAAATGCAGTTTATTCTACAAATATTTAGAGTAAAATCTTTAGCTAATTTCCATAACTGCATATAATACCAGAAGAAAAAAGCACAAGGGAGAAGTACGGTCATTTGAAGGTTACTCACAGCTGTTTTCTAAACTACTCACTTGCTAGGGAAGCATTAAATGGGACCTGAAATGTTTCCTTTACTTTATGCTCATGTTCCGCTCTTTGGGCATTTTGTTTCCACACATCCACATTCATCTATATGCACATACGTGAATTGGACTGTCTTATGCTCAGAGCAAACCAGTTCCACCTTCACTGTATGACTCTTTTTTTCATGGCAGCAAATGCATTTGTGTTCCATTTCTCTGGCCTCAAAGGAATACCTATAGAAATGAGATTTGCACATCAGTCTTCTGCCTGTTGTCTTCCCAAACTGATCCATATTTGCTGCTCCAAATGGAGGTATTTCTAAGAAGCAGAGAGGCAAAATTTCGTATCTATTTTTTCTGCTTATTCCTAACAGTCTTTCCTTGGGACACTACTAGCCATGCAGGGCCAGATCTTCTGACACAAATGGGGAAAATCCCAGTAACTTCAGTGGATTTTGGATTAGGCCCATTCTGGCAAGACAGAAAGGAACAATTCATGCAGAGATCAAAGAGCAGGAAAAAAACACCACTAAGCACCAGAGCTGTTAAAAAACCACATAACGATATGTTTAAGAACAGGTAGTTAATAAATGTAGCTGATGTCTTTTCAAAGGGACCGATTTTCCTAACTAAGATAAAGCACTAAAGACATTCCTGATGGCCGGTGCTTTGCACACCTGGTTTCCCGATTGGGTCCTTCTAAACAGCAGGAAGGGGACAGACAGCTGCAGCCCACTGACAAGAACCCAGGAGGACCAGACATGGGGGAGGACAGAGAAAGGTTTCCTACTTACACGGAATAGGTACTGCATGTTCCTTCACAAAAGGGCACTGGGACCAGAGCAGCTGACTTACAGTTGTTGTGGACGATATACTGCTCTTTCACATTGCGTTTGCATTTATGCGGCAGGTCGATACCTGTGTAGGAGAACACTTCTGTTAGACTTCATCAGACTGGGGAGTAAATGCTTTGAAAGGTATCTGCTAGGAAACCAAAGGCAGATCATCCTACTAAAAATGCACAATCAAAAAAACAAATGAGAGTGCAGAGAGGCACTAATTCAGCAAAGCAATTTCCTGCTGGTCAAGGTACTTTTCTAGTTGTGGATTAGCTTAAATGAAGACTTAGGTATAAGCTCATGTAAAGATATTACTGAACCAAGACCTAAAGAAAACATGAAGGGTTCTTTTTAAAAAAAATTGCTATAAATGACATTTGTGATTCTGCAACAACCTGATTTCTGGGTGGATGCTACAGAAAAGAGACCCCTTTTTCTATGCAATTTTCAGAAGAAACAATACAGCACATATTTTCTACAAATTTTCTGCTTGAGAGTATAGTTCAAACTAACAGTATTTCAGTTATTTAAAAACAGCAGAAAGGAGATCAAAGAATTTTAGTGTCCCCATTGGAAGAATGAGGCAGATTTTTAGCCTCAGCTGTGAGTGGATTTTAGCTTCAGCTGTAAGGTACAAAACAGCTCTGCAGCTGTAAGAACAGCCTTCCAGTCTGTGGAAACTGCACTCTCAGCGCATGCAGAAACAGGACTACAAGCAGCAGAGAACCTAACAGTGTTGGAATAGGGAAGCAGTGACTTAACGCACTCACATGTCTTACAACAGCCATCTGAAGTCACAGCAACTGTCCCCTGTATTGAAAGCAAACATAAGCAGAACGTTCAGATGCACATATTGCCAAGGAGGTAGTAGCAACAATGACAGTTCAAGTATATTCCCTCATCTCTAACCAACAGAGATTCATCAGACTGATCTGTGTGCTGAATATACATCAAACTGCTTTTTTTTTTTTTTAAAAAAAAAAAAAACTAGCAAGGAAGAGAGTAAACTTTCTGAAAACTATATATCCTCTCGCAAGCCAGGTAAGATGTCTTGTAACACATGCCTGACATTATGTAGGTCCTATTGAAGCCAGCACAAAGC
>JAVJGJ010000002.1:35311057-35343139 GCA_035590215.1 Microhierax caerulescens | reverse complement strand
AGAATGACAACTGCTCCTTGAATTGAACAGCCTGACCTGTGAAGAACCTGTCCCAAAGCTAATTCAAGTCAATGGCTGTCTTTGTCCCTGCTTTGGTTTTCAAACCTGCTATGAAGCCCCACAACCTTTCAAAAGCCAGGGCATGAATGATACCCTTTGCTCATCCATGTCCCACCACTTTCCTTACTGATGCACCACATACCAGAAGACACTGTGTTCATTGGTTCCCATTTGCTCAATTGCATTTCGTAACACTGGTGGTTCTCAGGTGATGAGAAATCTCACCTTATTATTACCCCATTACTGTTTTGAGTTCTACTGCTTATCCCACAAGTAAAATCTGTGGGTTGTTTGCAAATGGTTCTGGTTTACTTCCATGGGACACTCCATTCAGGGCTGAAAAAGTATGTTTCCTTCAAACAATGATGATAAAGTCAGAGATCAAGAAATACTGAAATGGCTTATTCAAAACAGTAAAGAAAACTCCCAGACCAGCAGCAGGGCTCATTCCAGAAGTCTTTTTTTGTGGTTTAAATACTTACTGGGACACAGTTTGATTCTTCAAATGGTAGGCAGACCTTCACTGTACTGGTCAAGGAAAACTGGCCCACTGATTCAGTGCATGTGTACTGAGTGCAGTTATCATATGGAGCTTTATAACTCTTTCCAACCTGAATAAAAACAGGGGGAAAAAAACTAACAGTCCCATATAGTACAGCAATAAAAACAGAATAACACAACAGTAGTACAGTCAATAAACTGGCAGAGGGACTAGGTTGTTCATATCACTCTGAAAGTGCTGAGATGTCTGGAACTCACATCTGCAAATTATGCTCCAAGCTGACCCACTACCAGTCTACGCAAAATCCCTTCTGTGGCCACCTACATGGAAAGAGTTGAGAGCTCTTGGCAGAATGATCATAGAAATTCCATAAGGTAGGTGTGTTAATGTATATGGAACAAAATATACACAAAAGAAAAACAATTCTTTTACATAATTTCAACAGTTTTCTTTTTTAATAGATGGAAGAAAAGCAAAAAGAGGAGAAATTAAATCCTGTTAAAAAAGGAGAAATCTTCAAACAGAAGTTAACAGATAAATGCAAAGCCTCCTTATGGAAACATAAAAATTGTATATTGGCACAGTAGAAGCCAGCTTGCAAGATAAATTACCATGGAATAAAAGGATTAAAGAAAAGGATTGCAGAAAAGATGCAGAACACAAGAACTCCTGAGAAGCAATAGCATGTAAGGCAATAGTCACTGGCTGAGACAATGTCATTAACCATTCACAGGAGGAGCAGGCTTAATAAAACCGAAGAGCTAGCCTGAGGTTCAGCCCACGTCTGTACAATGCTACGCTCACAAGACATGATGTATTACCTGGGTGTGTTACCAAGTCACACTACACTACAGCAGCTATGCCACTTTTGATTTCTGCCCCAGCAAATTCAGAACTACTGGTAGTACAGCTGTATCAGCTCGCTCACACTATGTAGTCCTGTATCTCCAGGGCAAGATAATGACACTGTTTCCAGATAGAACCATATGATGTGAAGCCAGTTCACATATCTCTGCAAGAGCAGTATTACACAACGCCACCATCCCCTCCAAATTCTTTCTCTCTGTTGCATGTCAGGAGGAGGGGCGGTACCTGATTTCCATTCCTGCCAGAGACGCATAATTTTCAACACAGTAGGGCTTGTGAGACACATACAGCAGACAGCAGTTGTAGAAATATCTACATGTATATACATCCACATTTACTTTGGAAATACAGGCATTTTTAAATCTCACGGAGGTCTTCCCAGCCTCAAAATGTATGACACTGCATCAAAAAGTGCTGAGGTCTTTTTGATAATTCAGCCTTGTGTGCAGAGCAAGTGAGGACTTACCTCAATGGTCACATTGCCAAATGGAAAATTTGCCACACATGCTACTTGCTGGCACCGGCTGCAGCACTGACCCTTCTCTTCTACATAGCGGAAACCCTGTGGGAATAAAGTTCTTGTTTAGCCATGTTACCTGATGTCTTGTTCATGAAGCACCATTGGATCAAAGCCACAGTGGAGATGGCAGAGGAAGTGTGACCACCTTCTGGTTTAGTTTGTTGACCTTAGAAACCTGGTGGATCCACTTTAAGCCTGACAATCACAGCTGACAATTTCTTTCCCTGATTGAATAGTGACTTCTGCACCCTTCAGTTACCACGAAGACCCTGTCATTGGTTATTCTTCTTTGGGCTAACACACAGGTCAGGCTAAATAAGTTAATTCAACATATGATTACTTGCACAATCTACCACCAGTGCTTGGTCTGATATGATTATCCACAAGAATTGCTGCTGTCAGACATGTGAAGATCATGCATCAGTTATTTCCCCACCCTGTGTTTTAGGTACCTGTTGGTCTCTCAGTGGGTGTTGGTAGCTTCAGGATAAAGGGTAATGGTTTTATCCATTTGAGGATTAATGGTGGGTCTGACCTTATCTGGGCAAGAATGGAAAAGAAACCGCTCTTCACTTACATTCAGTAACAGACTGAACAATTGTGTGCACACTCTCAGCTGCCAACTACTGATAATTGTCTAGAAACACATAAACCACTGTGCAGTTTCTTTACTATCTTCATTTTCAAGCTGACAATGGGCAACACCCAACAGAACACCACAAATGTCATCTCAGCAGTCAGACTTCTCTTTAAAGGGTTGCAACTGTTCTCCCTCAGGGCATCTTTCCAAGGGTGCTTTCTTAAATTTGCTAAAGCAAAAATAACCAACACGCTCAAAAGACTTTACAAAAAATCTAGGAGGAGATTATATCCCGCTATCTTTCAGCAAGGAAGCGGTTATACTAGCCCAGTTTTGCAGCACATCCCATCAACAGCCATTGTTTGTGGTTGGGGGAGCTGAGCGCTGACCTGCTGGCAGATGGTTTGGCATTTCACTGGAACACACTGGATGCGGTTGGTCCATGTCACAACGTCCTGCTCATCTGTGCACACACAGTTCTCGCAAGAGCTTTTAGGCACCATTGCCCCAGGCTGGAAATACAGAGGAGACAGGAGATAAGCATGACAAGTATTCAGTGGGTTCTAGAATAAATATACATCCCCCAGCCTATAAAAAATGAATGCTTATGATTGGGGTTTATTTTCAGAAGAACTTCCTGAAATTAATATCTCTGCATCTCTAGAACCTCACACTGTCAGTATCACAACATGAACACCAGGCTGACACTCCCAAGGGCATCAATCATGTTAAATGAGTTATTATGTTATCTCAAAAATTCTATGCATCAATTTTTGGCTTTTTTTACCTAGTAATTAATCTTACATCATCCAATGAGATTTAAAATGTGTATTCCATTACAGTTCTGATTTCTTGACTCTAAAACAAGGTAAGATCTCATTTAGTAAGCAAGCTAATGGTCTCCAGCTTTACCTATTCAGTAACACTTCCAATAGTACATAAGGCTACTGGCAGGGAAAAGTTATGGGCTATCCTAATCCTGCTTTTTATGTAAGTGTTGACAATAACAACTTCAGAAAGTTCTGAGTCAGGCAACATTAATCTGTGGAAAGAAGTGTCTGGAAGAAGACCTACCTTAAATTCAACTCCTTCAGAAACACATACACCTTTTGGTACTGTAAGAGAAAATAAATTAAAAGGATGTGCTACGAATGATGTAAACAGTTACTGTACTGATCTCTGAACCATGAGTGATTTAGAGGAGACGAAGTAGAACTGAGGTTTTTCACTAGCCTTAACAGCCTGCACAAAACCACGGAAAAAAGTAACTAGTACGTGGTGCTACTTGTTATTCAGAAGCCCGTATGTAACATTTGCTCAGATGTTATGCACAAAGTGGGGGGTAATTCTATATGCTGGTATTTTCCATACAGAAAAATCTATTTACCTCATGTTTTTTACCCATACTTGAAATTGGTTGAACTTTCCTTTATTGTTAACCACCTTGCTGGTAACAGAGCTAATGGGAAGCTGGGTCAGGTATGTGAATCTGGAAATATAATTTGGCAGTAGAGCTTCTGGGTGGATCAATGTAACGAGCATTCAGTATCTGATCAATAACTTGCACTGACTGAATACTAGCTACAGAGAACCTGCACCAGTTACTCTCCCTCCAAAACAAATGAAAAAAGAGCACCAACTGTAAAGGCTGAGAGGGAAGGGGAGAGGGTACTGCTTATGATTTTGACTCATTTATGAAACATGAAATAGTTCAAGAGATAAATAAAATAACCTAAGGAAACATGGTACTTACTACAGGAGAAGAGAGGACAACAACCATCCTCAGATATAGCAACCACTGGTTGGAAGCCTAAGTCACATGCTGTTTTGTTGATAATGCAGGTTTTTATATCGCATTCTGTAATAGACAACAGAGATAAAGTAAGCCAAAGCATCTCATCAAGCAGTGTTACTTGCAGAGAAAGCTTGAACACCCAAGAAATTGGGCAGAAATAGATGATTTTTGAACCACACATTTTTGGAGTTTGGGACATGTTCAGGTGAAGTATCTCTAAGCTTGCTTTACTGTAAAGCTCTTCCCTGGACATATACTTGTGGCCTTTGATCCTGCTTCTCTTCCCTCGCTGGATGTCAGCTCTAAAATAACTGAACACCCTCACCTCAGAGAACCGGCAGAGAAACAATTTGGGGTACAGGTAGAAGAGTCAGAGAGTGAAAGAAATGAAGAGGCAGTGAATGAGAGCCAAAGACGTGGGGTTGGGACATGCAAGGCAAAGCACCCTGACAGTGCTCACTGCTCCCTCAAAGCATCCGAGGAGCCTCATGGACCTCTGCCTGGCAGCACGAAGGGACGAGGAACAGAAAACCATCCCATAACCATTTCCAGGATCCCCTGTCCTGCATCTTCCTACAGGCGCTGGGGATGGCCAGGCTTAGGAGTGCCTGCTCCTGTGGGGATGAGGAGGTCCTGTGCTGTGATGGACATTTGGGACTGGGAGGATGCAAATGGAAAGGTGAAGGCAAATATATGTCAAGAACCTCCACAGGAGGCCTTGGGGAGCCTGGAAGATGGGCACATCCTCCCTTACTGGATGGATCTCTGTGCAAGGGTCACCCTCTCATCTCAGAAGGGACAAGAGCCAGAGGATCCTGTGAAGCACCTGGTGGTCCCAGCGATCCGATCCATGGGCGATTTTCCCACGGATGTATCTGGCAGGTCATGGCACTAGTTTAGAATGCAATCTGGACCAGAAGAGGGCTCCTCTAATAGCAACAGCTCCTGGCATGTAGGTGGAAGAAACGACCACTCCAGTGTGTTTATCTGAATCTTGTACCTGTGGGGTACCAGGTCTCACTTGAGGATTGCTCCTAAAGGCAAATGCTGCCACATTATGACACCTGAATTTTCTACTCACCACAGACTGTCTCTGTGCAGCAAGGGTCATCCAGACGTGGTTTTATTTTGCGTACAAAGCCCTCTTTAGTGCAGTTAATAGGTGGAGATTTAGCACAAGGCCGGGGGAAGCAAGAGATATTCAAAGTCACTTCATCGCAAGCACAGTATTGACAGTCGTGTTCCCAAGCCTCTCTAGGCTGTGAAAACAATAGGGATAATAGTTCAGAAAGCAAAACCTAGAAGCATTATGTTAATGGATGTCCTTATTTTCTGTGCAGGAAAATCAAAATTCAAATCCCAGAGGGAGAAGAAAGAAAAAGTAAGAAAAAATGCTGTTATCTGCCACTTTCCTTGGCAGGCTCACATATTTCCAGAAGGGAAGCCTGGTAGTTCTACCAGGAAAAAGTGATTCCCCAAAAGGGCTATTTCTGCTTCTGTACCTCAAGTGATTAATAAAGATCTAGAGCTAATAAAATCTGCTGTTTTCTTTGTCACATAGCAGTCATTGCAGCTCACTGGTATTTAAACTTATTATTAAAAGAAGACATTCATACAGTCATTTTTACAGGAGGTCACAGCCCCCAGGTACAGTATAAAGACAGTATTTTCCTTTTTCTTACCTGTTTCACTGACCCATCTTGTGCAGTGCAACCTATAAAATGAATTACAGATTCCTTTAATGCTAACTGAACTGGGAAAAACAACAGAAGGAGGAGGACAGGAATAGAGGGAAGATCTTGAAATCTGAGGAACAGCCACAAAGAGAAAGAGATAGCCACAGTGCAAAGTCCCAGGCTGTGTACCCAAAAACATCTTAAGGAACTTCTTTGTTCTTTTGAAAGTTACACTTTCTGTATAAGAGCAGGCAGAGACTGCCAATCTGAAACGTTTCAAGCCTGACTAGAAAGGATGATTATCAAGGTCTCTCCCACTTCCTCTGTACTCAGAACATCCCCCTTAATGTGCACTGCTAGTCAGGCTCTTATGCCCCCTTCCAGTCTCACCGTTTACATTTCTTACCACAGACAGAAACACAAATGCCATCATTATCATTCAGCAGAGTTTTTCCATCAGGACAGTAGCATCCCTCAACAAACACTGGTGTGTGATTTTGGGAGGGGAGAGTGTCCATAACAGCTTCTCTGCACAATTAAAATATGAACAGAAACAAATCAGGGGCAGAAATACACCCCAGGGCATCAGACACCTAAATCCCAGGGGAATGGAAACTTGCAGCCTTCCTCAGCAATTTTCAAGTTATGGACTTGAAAAGTATCTTAGGAAATGACCCACCTGCTGAAGCAAGTGTTTCTTTTTGCTTCCCCGCATGGCTTGTATACCTCGTCCTGAGCACAGCTGGCCTCTGTGGAGCATTACAGCACAGGTTAGAAAGCCCAGACCCATACGTACCCTCCGGTGCACAACAGACAAACCGCACGCGCTAGGGCAGCCTGCCCTACGGGTGCTCAGAGCCCAGGCTCCGGTCAGCCAGGGGGTCCTGCAGCTTCAGCAAGGGGGGATCGATGGGTTCAGCGAGGTGCCTGTGACAGGCCTTACCCCTGAAGCCCTGGGTCCCCCCGAGCAGGGCAAAGCACACAGAGAAGCCGTGTGTTGCCATCTAGTGATGAAGCTCTAGGTAACCAACACACAGGGCTCAGCTGAGCTGCTCACAGGAGCCTATGGGCAAGTTCCCCACTTGTTTTGCACCAGTTCTGGACTGGAGCAACCTCTTTTGTTGCTTTTGTTCCTAATTCAAGCTTCTAATTCAGGTATTTCGGCTATGATGTAAAGGCCAGAACTGGTTATCCTGATTTGTTCCTGCTTTTTCTCCAGTCCAGAACAGCTCAAGAATGATTGAAGCCCGATGATGTAGAGGACCGTAAACAGGTATGTAGGTGAGGAAATAACAGACCTGAGTTGCTTCACAGCCAGCAGGTCTTTGCCAGGCTTACCGCACTGCCCGTTCGTCTGCCACCTCCAGTCCACGCAGACCCCGTGGAGCCCGCACAAGGCTGCATAGGTCTGCACGCTCTGGCACTGGGTGCTGGGGTGCTGTTCTGAGCACCCACTGGCCACACACGCCTCATAGTAGGGCTGGGGGGACACCACGCTGTGGCACTCGGTCAGGTTCCTTTGCAAAGGAAGGAGACAGACATGGCATTTCACATGCTTGGGCTATTCCCAAGGAAAAATGCAACTCAGAACAAAACCCATCCCCACAGAGAAAGCCTCAAGGTAAAGATACAACCACAAATCACTCTGATGGGCAGTACACCCACACAGCTTAATTAAGAATGAGCTTTATCTCCCATTCTTTAGAATGTTTTGAAAGGAAGCAATTTTATGTTGGGCTAGTACCTGCAGAGAAAAGTCTTCCGCACAGCTCACAGCTATAATTCTGTATG
Source organism: Microhierax caerulescens (assembly GCA_035590215.1). Classification (NCBI taxonomy): domain Eukaryota; kingdom Metazoa; phylum Chordata; class Aves; order Falconiformes; family Falconidae; genus Microhierax; species Microhierax caerulescens. The sequence continues at coordinate 35,335,348 of JAVJGJ010000002.1, read as the reverse complement.
CTGACAGTCAGCATGTTTGACAATCCTGTTTCAAACCACAAAATTATTTTTTAAAAAAAGACACACACATTTTTTTTACTATATTCTGACTGTGTTCCTTTTAACCCAGAGCTTTCAGATACTGAATTATAGCTAGTTTCTGGTTGGCTTCTCTAGAACTGACAGACAGAGGGAGTGCCAAGCAACAGACACTATTAAGGAAGGACTGATATTGATGATGTAGCTGAAAAATATCTGCCAAACTCAGACACATTCATGCATCAGTTCATTGCTCAGTTTTTCAAGGCATGCTAGACTTCATATTTTCATTAAGTCTTATAATCAGTTCAGCCAAGGCATGTAGTGAAGTACAAAATTATCTTGTGGACTTATTTTTCTAGTACTTTTGGGAGTTGTCTTACCAAACGATTTTACACAGACTGGAAGGCTCACAGGGCTGATGATATTCGATCTCAGCTGGTTCTGAGACACCTGGATTGCAGTATCTGTTGGTAGGATCTGGGACTTTCCAACCTAATGCCATCTCTTCGAAGGACTCAATAACCTCACCATTTCTCTTCATAGCATCATCAGACTTCTGGTTGGTACAGGTACCTGGTAGCAATATAAAAGCCAAGTGACAGTTCATGAACAGTTGATGCTGATGAAGCTGCTTTTAGAGAAAACCTGGAGAGAAGTTCTCCTCCTTGTGGGGAGGTAACAACATGTGGGTCCTGGATGAGTTCACAAGAACTGTTTGTAGGAAGGGAAGGCTAGAAGAAATAGTTTGCTAGTTATGAAAACCAGAGTTGATGTGTCAGTTGACACATTTGTCCTGATGGCTAAAGCAACTGAGATGGCTCTGTCTAGCTCAGGACTCTCCAAATTTCATACATTCCCATATCGAGTAGGTAAGATCAAGAGGAAGGGCTTGGAAAGAGCCTATCTCCATCAGACTCTGAACAGAAAGAAAGGAAGTGTTTTAAAATTGCATCTCCTGACAGTCTGTCCACCAAACAGATAAATTTATTAAAACTTGTTAAAAATACAAATCAGTGGAGTTGCAAGCATTTAGAAATGTTTACAAGGGGACAAGAGAAAGAAGGAGGAAAACTTATGGCACTCATTACCGTCAGCAGATGAGGACACTCACCACACAGTCCCATGGTGTTATTATAGAACTTTCCAAAAGGGAGTTTTATGTAAAATGCAAGTCGACTGTAGGAGACATAAGCTTCTAATTCAGGTATTTCGACTATGACGTAAAGGCCAGAACTGGTTATCCTGATACCATTCCTGGAAATGTCTGGAACAACTTTTTTATCATTAAACAAAATCTAAAAAAAAGAGAAACAAAAAGTCTCTATGGCCATCCTTCTGTTGAGTAAGGTATATGGTTTGTGCAAGTGGAATGCAGAGCAGCACAAATTCAGACCTCAGGTGAACTAAATGAAGTTAAAGGCAACCATTTAAGCGGTCCTTTATGACTCCTTTTTAATATACTGTAATTTATGTTTGAACACTCATGTCAGTAGGAAAGACACAACTTCCAATTATGCAATCATTTCCCAAGTTTTTATAATACACTCATTTTTGTTGACACAAAGGAAAAAAGAGAGAGAGAAAAAGCAATGTAATTGTTTTTCCTACTTATTCCATTTTCTACACGCTTCATCTTTTGTAGTGACAGGACATTTGGTAATACAGTAATTTAACTACAGCAAAATAATATTAAGAATTAATTTCAACACAATACTTTACCAAGTTTGTTTCTTTTCCGTGTTCCATTGCTTGTGTCAGAATAACAACAGAGTTGGAGTGAAAAATGAGAAGGGACATTGAACAAATTGCTCCATCAATGGCAGCACAGTAGTAGTTGTCTATGTGAATCCAGAAGTTGTGAGAGTCAGGATAAATTGACTTCACAAGGACATAGGTGCAGTTTTCTTTAAAATTAAAATATGTTCCATCAAAAGTCACATAATTCTCATTTCCCCATCCACTGCAAATACCTGGAAGACAAGAGTGACAGACTTCAAATTTGGCTTATGAGCTTCCTGTAAGTACAAGCTGGTTTTAACTATTACTCTCTTTCAGTGAAAGCTGAAATAATCAGTTTGATGAAGAAAAATCAGCCTAGCAAGGACACTCTTATCTGCTCTTAACAGCCAATGTTTTAGATGGGACTTCCGTTCCATTACATCCTACTGAATTAATATGAATGTAATACAGATATTGACCACATAGATTTATCTTTCTTGAGGCCCAGCTGAACATAACATAAATTTCAGGAATTCTCCTGCCACAGTACTTACACTGACACTCAAAGACTTCACAGCAACCAGTTTTATCATGGTGTTTTGTGAATGGGAAACCATTGACACAGATTTTCAGTTGCTGAGGAGGGCAAGTCATGCTGGACAGCTTAATATTGTTTCCTCCTCCCAGACAAGTGGCAATCTGGCAGTTCCCAAAGTTCCATGTTTCATTAAACTATTGACAGATTGAAAAAGGAGAGACACAAAACAAAGTAATGTAACAAGAACTTTAAAATCACACACAGCAACTACACTCCACTCAGTTAATAGTGTAGCATGGCATTATTGCCTAACTACTCTTCCTTTGGAAACCAGGCAATATGAAACATTCAGCAATCAACAGAGTCTTGGTGTCTACTTCTGTTCTACAACACTTTGCATAGGACTTAATATTTAGGTCCTGACCACTTCTGATGATGGGACACTACCTTTGAAAAATGGAAAAAAAAAAAAAAAAAAAAAAAAGACAAACCTAGGATCTGGTTTCCTAGCCTTTGTTCAGCTTGGGTAGCTCTGCCCACATACAATCATTTCAGTATTTCAGGTGAGCAGAATAATCTTCACCTTATTCCCTTAATTATTTGGAGGTTTCTGGTATAGTTCTAAATCATCTAATTCAGCCGCACCTACAGTCCAGCTGCAGTGGTGATTACCACCATCAGAGGAGAGCAACAGATCTTGGCAGCAGGCAATGCTACAGCTGAAGAAACACATCTTCTTTCAAGTCTCTCACCTTTCTGGGAGGAATGAGCCCAAGACAATCACTGACAGGAGTCCCTGGGGGAGCAGGAACTTGACTTGTTGCACTGGGAGCAGATGGCAGTGGACAGGCTTCGGAGTCTGGATCACAGATCTTGAGGGCTTCAGTATGACCAATTTTACACTCTGCCCAAACTAATTCAATCTGACATGATGCATTGCAAACCGAGTAAGCACAGTCACCTGATATATTGACTGGCAGAGAAACATTTTCTCCTGCAAGGTCAAAATCCAACTGTTAGCACTGGACTGTGCATGAAACTGGCAACTTTCAAGGCCTATGCATCACAGATCAGCCATGCACTCAGCCCTGCATCCAGCCAGCTGGGTCTACCTATGCCTGATGGCCACCTTCAGGTGTGACTGTCTGCAACTCCTTGAATTCAGTGACTGAACCAGAGCTCAATTCACTCTAATGGCAAAGGCTGAGGGAGGGCCACAGGCAGCTAATCTGAAATTCTGCTCTTAAGTACATTAGCAGGAATTGAAAATAAGTACCAGAGGAGAGAATACTGAATATATGACTGAGCACAAAGACCAGGAGATAGGTGGTTCAGGAGCTACTAAGACGTGAGAAATCTCCCCTTCTCTGTCTTTGGAATGTGATTGTGGATTACAGGCCCATGTTCAACAGTTTGGGATTCAGGATTTGTGCAGGAGTCCACTGAAGTCAGCACCTGTATAAGCTTCCTTACACCACGGACATCCTAACCAGGACGAAGTTATAAGAGATGGAAGAGTCATAGTTCTGAAACTGTTAGTTACAGGTCTAAGATGTGACAATTTGTGGTAATGATAACTGTAGCAGGCTGAATGAGCACTTGCTGAAGCACCTTTGTCTAACAGTACATCTTCCCACATCAGTGGTGCAGAAAAAAATTTGCTTGGTTTCTCACCCATTTGTATCAATTGTCCATTGTCACTGCAGAAGCAGGGAGTGGTCACTAACAATGGAGGTGTAGGTGTTACAGGTTGCGTAGGTGGTTCTGCAGGAAATGACATCAATTAATTTTCAAATCCTCTGCTTTTTTTGCCCCCCTACTTTCCAGCCCTATGGCATCTATTACATTCTCTACAATCCCGCAAAAAGGAAAAAATAATCACGTTTCTACCCCCATCACATTCTGTACACATACACAATAAAATCCTCCTCTCTGTACTTAGATATACTTTCTCTATTACACTGTATGCTACAGGAATAATACACATGCACTCTTCCTCGAGTTAGTTTTTCCTCTATATAGAATACAATAAAATGCCTTTCTACTGCCACTTATTCATTCCAATTTAAAGTTTCTTTGAACTTTCTAATTCTGCAGGACTTCACCTGACTCTGGAGAGGTGATTTCCAGTGGCACTCCATTTTGCCTTCTAATGCCTTGTTGCAAAAAATCTGTTGGTTTAAATACAGACAGATCATTTAGTCATTTTACTATGCTACCTACACTCTGTTTCCAACAGTCCTTCCTTTCCTAGATATTAATTCATTATACTTCTTACTCTACTTGTTAACACATTTAGTAAATATCAAACACACAGACTGACCATCAAGTCTTTAGATCTTCCACTAGAGCATAGAAGCTAACTTTTAATTTTCCTTGTCCCCTTTGTATAATTTGCTATCAGGATAATACACATTATTTTTAGCCTTTGCTATAATCATGTGGCAAAATTCCACTTTTTCTTTTTTTCTTGTTACTTCCTATTTTGTGTTCATTCATATCCCCTTCACCCTGCAACTTCTCTTCCGGGAAGGGAATAAACCACCAGGCCACTTTACTTTCTTGCTGCAGTTACCCATCGGAGACTGACTTATTCCAATGCAGAGAACAGTACAAGAATAACCATAATGTGGTAGAGGTGCTAAGAAGGAGAAAAACAGGGTTTGGAAGTATGAAATACTGAGGCCAACTACACCAGATTGTAAACTGTGGTATGCCCAAGGTTACTGTAAGAGCTGTACTGAAAAATGGCCAACTCTAGTCTCTCTTTGCCTCATTGACAGTAAGAATCTTTGAAAATTACGCTTTTGGTCCCCACCATGAGACCCACAAGCTCTGACCCCTCATTCCTGAACCTTCAACTACCTTAGTCTGTACTTACCCTAGACATGCAGTAGGAGTCTTTTTCCAAGATGGAGGAATCTTACTACCACTACAGACTTCCATAAAATCACCACAAACCCTCTTATAAATCTAGTACCTTGTGCTGGTGTGGGTGTTGTTCCACAAGTGAAAAGTGTTTTAATGATCTCTCCATTAGGGCCACAGACAGCATCACCGCAGTTGGTCCCATATACTTGGCTGTATATAGTTTCATTTAAGGTGTAGGTCTTTCCATTGTAGCAGCACAGGCAATCTGAGGCACCAAAAGAGCAAACACTGTGGTAACAGGGTAATATAAACACAAATGAAAAGAAAACCAAACTCTGGATTTACCCTTCTGTAGCTCATATCATCAAATATGAATTACCCGGCTGAAAAACTTTCTTAGTCTCTACTTGAGAAGTTGCACTGGGAATCTACCTTGTTTATATAAAGTGGGTTGGATTTTTGTTGTTGCTGTTGTTTCTTGGAGTCAGCTTGCATAAAGGATTTACTGGGGAGAGCATCAGAACTGGCACTGTCCTGACCCAGCATGGAGCACAGGTGCATTCCATCTTGGCAGGGAACATGACTGGGATTACTGTCTTGCTGAGTGATGAAACACTGGCTCAGAACACATTGTACAGCCATTTCCATCCACTAATGAGGAACATGTGCTAAACAATTTCATTTAAATATATGAGAAGCTCTCCAGGTTTTGGAGAACATACATTGAGGAACCCAAGGGAATTACTGTAACAAAATCAGGAAAACTGAAGATGTGTTGTCTAGTGGGTCACCATGCATTTTGGGATGTGGTTTCTCCCAGATATGCGAATGAACTGATACCATACCTTAAGCAAGTGCGTCCTTTAGGCACACAAACATGCCTCTCATAGGTTAGCTGTCTAGGTTTATTATTAAATTAGTGGACAGGGAAAAGAACATGATTTGTCCTGATCTAAAAGTGCTCATAAAAAATTATGAATGGCCTGCTTCAGCCTACTTTCTGTTTGTCTCCACTGACTACCAAGGAAATGTAAACTGGAGAAGTGGTATTTACCTGGCTGAGATGAACCTTGCATTTCATGCCCCTCTCTTTCCTCCCTATGATTATCCTTTAGACAGCTCTTTAGGTCCAAGGCTGCATTTTGCTTAACGAAGTATATCTGTACTGCTGTGCATCCACCTACTGAACTAGCTTGCTGGAGTCCGATTACCAATACACCTACAGTAACATGTGATGTTGGGCTGTTTCAGTCCTACCATCCCTCAGTGAATGTTGAGGGTGGTGAAAAGTTACCTTTGGAGTCTTCACTACATAGCTTCTCTTCAGGATCACTGAAGATAAAGAGAAAAGGAGAAGACTTCTTTTATTGACTTGAATCAGTGTGGAAAAACAATGTCTGCAACAGTATCTACTTGTACATAAAGCCTACTCCCATAAGATTTAATAATTGCCGTTGCCTCTGAACATAAACCAAACATTGCCTAGCTGGTCCATTCCAACCCTATTCTGCCTCTCTTACCATCAGCTGACCTACCATGAAGTGCATTTGGGGAGGGAGACACACTCCCTGCTCTCTTCATCAAAATATGGCTTGTCAGGACTACACTCCGGGTAACAGCCTGGAAAGTTAAAGTAAACAAAGCATTCTTAGTCTGCTTTACACAGATCCAGGAAAAACAGAGAAATACCTCTATTAGATGTAGATTTGATCCCAAAATGGATGTGATCCCAGTATGAATGTTCTTTATACTACTAATTATTTTTCCACATTCTTTTTCCCTCCCAAAAGTTTTAACTATCTCTGTTTGTCAACAGTTAATTATTCTTTGCAATTTTAGACTGAATGACCTTTTATCTCCCCCCAGATTTAAAGGCATCAGGCAAATTATGCTATGAATGGCACCATCACACTAGGAATTAGCCCAGGCAAGACATGGTCAATGGGTTTCTGGGGCAAATGGCCTTGCAGCAACCTTGATGCTCCAGATATTTAAAACCAGACTAATAGCTTCAACTCCCATAAAATGCATCAACGTCAAGCAAGAATTACCTTCTAAACTGTACAGCAAGTTCCCACATTTCCCTTGTGGGTTCCTGCAGGTCTTTAGACAAGGGGCTCCACAGGGTTTATAGAACCACTCGTGTTTGTCAGGTGGATTGTAATAATCACAAAACACAGCTGAAACAGAAGAACAAAGAAACTCCAAGTCTCAGACATCAGGCAGGGGTTATTTTCTAAATCTTGTAAACGAGAGCTTGTTAAGTCACACATGCGCAGCAGTGTCAGAATTCCAGTTTTCACCTCCCATGTGCCTAAGTACATGGAGCACTGCTTTTCTGTGTGCATGTTCAGTGCAACACTTACGGCAAATGGCAGGCGTTCTCCAGTCAATACAGACACCGGCTCTGCTACAGCTTCTTGAATAAGCAGCAACTGAAGTACAAAAGCACTCACAGTCTCCCACACTGTCACAGCCACAGAAGTCAGAAATACAAGATTCGTAATATGGTATTGGGTTCACCTATCAAAATACCAACAGATCTGTTAGCAAGGTGTACCTGCTGGACTGTGTTTCAAAGAGAGAAAGGGCTCAGAACTTCTGCCACCCACTGGCAGTTTTATTGGCAGAACCAGGCTGCCTGTGACAGGCTGGGATTGTCATGAGGGAGCTATGATATTTTACAACAGTCGGTTTTCTATTTCCACCTGCTTGGTAGAACTGGACTCTAAATCTTCTCATTCTTATTTGTGTAATACTGTCATTTACACTCAAAATGTCTTTCCAGTGCAATTTCTGCAGGACTGAACTACCTTGCTGTGGGTTAGGACAACTATATAGTGTGTGCATTCTCTAATTGAGAGATAGTGATTGAGTATAAAAGGAAATCCCATTTCCTGAACTTCATATTTCTCGTGTTTTAATCCATGCTAACATGAACTAACCATGGAAATCAAGCCCAGTTTGCTTTAAAGTGGTTTATTAAACTGCACTGAAGCTTTTTATAGACATTCTCACTAAGAATTAGCAGCCTTCTTTCTGTTTAGATTAATTTGTGTCTAAAATAAACCAAGTATTTCATCTATTTAGGTAATTTGAATAAACTTTCTCAAGAATCCCCATGCAAACAGTCTTACACTAACTTATCTCTAGATTTTACAAACTGATACCTAACTTTTTATTTCTGGTGGTAAACTATTACCCTCTTTGTCTTCAGTTGCTCCAAACAGGCACTGCCATTTCCTCAATACCATGCAACAGGATGCAACTGGTGCAGCTATAAAGTGAGGCTTTGAGAGAGGCAGCCCTTGCACTCAAAGATGCTGTGTAAACCTTCAATAGTAAAAATTTCTGTGCAAATGTGCTGCATAATAGCAATAAATACCTAGCGCGAAACTACTGAGGATGACAACAGGATTACCTTACTGTGACAGGCTTCAAAGATGCTACTCTTTATGATGCTGCAGTGCTTCTGTCCCAGAGCAGACCTGAAAGGTTGATCGGCACACAGGTCCGTCATATTTATATTTGAGCAGGTGCTTGTTATTTTCCAGCTGTTTCCAAACTCCTGGATGCTCATCTCCATGGACTGCCCTCTGGTTGTGAAGTCATTCCTTGAGCGGCCATCAAAGTCCCCACAAAGGCCACAGACCTTTCCCTGCATAATTTGTGTCAGCACAGTAAATGGTTTTGTTATTTTGAGTGCAGCCCACTGATTGACAGAAATAAACTATAGAACAGGCCAAGGCAAAATAGCTGCAAACTTCTAAACAGCTGTTCAAAAACAGCTTAGAAAAAGCTGGACAAGATCACTCTGTTAGCCCTTTGATACTGCAGAGTGTCTGGCTTTACATCTAGTTCCAAATATTCTGGGGTGTTTCGTACTGACTGAACAATTAAATAAAACAGAAGACATGGCTTGCTTGCTGCTTCTTGTCCACTGAATCAAACACTTTTCCAAGTCCTGCTTTTCAAACTAGAGCTCCAGTTCTGGATGCATAACTGTTTGAAGTTAAAACTCCTAGTCCATGCCACACCTACCTGGAAAGATGGTGCCACATGAACAACAACAGTGGTCTTCTGGTCCCACATGAAGTTCATCCCTTGCTTTGTTTCAATCACAATATAACCTCCTCTGAGATCCACTTTGTAATTCTTCTCAGCTCCTGGATCAGTGGCTATCTCCTGAATTCTTCCTTCCAGCAGCCTTATTTCACTGCTCTACAAGGAACAGACACATTGCATGGGAGGAAATCTAACAGAAAACTTAGTGTAACAACACTGGTATTCCGCCTCTTGTCCTTCATCTCACTTTCCTGTAGTCTTTATGCAACATTTTGGTCTATTGCCAGACGTGAGCTATAGACAAGACCCAGTGAGTTCAACAGGAAATGTCTGCCCTTGCATGACAAGCCTTACCTCATGGCCACAGAAATTGTCCACATTCTAGATGAAATCTGTCCTGCTGGCACAGCAATGCCTGAGTGCACGGGCAATCGGGCATAGTACAACACTCCTTGTCACGCTGCTTTGTTTTGCCATCCCCTCACCCCTACTATGGGAGAAATCTCTTCTGTGTACACTTTGGGGAAATGCTAAGCCCGAGATGGAGGGAAGGAACTCTTTGCCCTGTGCTCAAACCACAGTACAGTAACATGCTCCTCTAAAAACTTTACCATCACTCCTATACCACTAATTTTGCAGATGCAAACACACACACACATGCACATATTGCAAGTGTCCTTGACTCCCTGCATCTGCATCCTTACCTGCAAAAGTGTCCAGCCCTGTTAACACCAAACACCTAAACCTTTCCCAGCTTGCTTGCCTCTGCTTTCTGGCTGCTTGATTTCCATAGGTACTCTCTAGTAGCAACTGAGTTGGAATATAAGGGGATACTACAGTAACCACTACAAAATCAAGACTACAGCTCCTCATTTATAACCAATTCTAGACAAACCTCAAAAATCAGCGTGATCTTTAGGGAGCAGATGGAGAGTGACTTCCCACAGGCGTTGTTCTGAATTACAATTCGGAATGTGCCAGCATCCATGTTATTGGGGCAAAAATCCTTAAAAAAAATAGATAACATTGTATTAGAGCTTTTCAGTCAACTAGACTAGCTTTAAACATTTTCAGGAGCTGTAAACAGATGACATTCCAATCTGACTTCTGCTACTTTGTCGTTTTTTATTTTATAAGAATCTGGTGGTAAATGACCTGGTGGCAGATTCATACTGACCAGGAATTTCAAAGACAGAAGCTAAGAAAAAAAACCTGAGCTTTTCATAGCACCAGTCCTGCACAGCCAAAAAGGTAAAAATATTGTTTCTTCAAATTAGCAAAACAACTGTAACTTGGAGACGACAAAATTTCTGAGTACTGTCTCACATGTTAACCTCTATGTACTTCTGTCACAGCAAAAATACTGTCAGTCCCGAATGGCTGAGAGAAACACTTCGCTTTTCAACAACACATCAATTCCTTTCCCTTGCAGGTGCTGGAATTACCAGGTGAGGGCTTGTCCAGCCCAGGAGTTCATCATTTAGGATCACACAGTGCCCTCTTGTGCCACTTCTGAGGGTTAATTGCTTTGCTTTTATATAGAAAATCTCACTCTATCTGTCTGCTCTAGGTACAAGAGAAGGGGAATAGGTTCTGGTCATCAGAGTTGACTATTTTGCATAGGATAGCACTTTAATTATTCAGTTGAACTCTACAGTGTAATCTGTGAAAAGCATATGGATAGAAAGGTGAAAAACATTGATACCTGAGCTAGGATATAGTCACAGTCTCCCAGGAAATCAAACTTCTCCCCATCAAAGCTCATATAATGCCCATTTCCATACACAGTGCAGGTTCCCTTGCAGGGGTTGTCTGTGCAGTTCCACTGCCTTTTGCTACAGGTGCTGGGAGGCAAAATGCAAAGAATCACAGCGTGGTTTTTCCTTAACCCCAAACAGGGGCACAGTAATTCAAAGGTTTGTCTTTTGCAGAACTTCAAAGAAAGCAATCGTCTCTCACTCTTCCAGGCTTACCCACTCACCTGTTCTGAGACCATGCCAAAAGATGGTTTACTGATTAGAAAGTTCATGTTTACTACCAAGACATGTTTGAACTTTGTCTATTTTTTTCCATCAAATATCTTTTAAATCATTAAGTCCTGGCAGGAGACTCATAAGAAAATCTCATAAGAAAACAAAGCCCTCATGCAATGAAACCTCTTAATGGCCTCCATGATATCAACAACTGTTTATCAGGGTTTGGCTTCACATGTTAATCTTGATTGCTTGTACCAGGTGATCAAATCAAAGTGCTTCTGGCTCTTATTTCCTGTGCATCCCCTTGGCAGGACTATACAGTCTCATCCTCACTAAATAATGGGTATTTAGAATTAGAATTCAAAGCATTTTATCCATCATGATCAGTAATAACAGTGAAGTCTATGGCAGAGCTATACCAGCAACTGGAGCACCTAGAGCATTCATTTATCTCATTTGAGAACTAGACACCCAGAAGCACTGCAAGTCAGTGGAAGATCGTTGCGATTCTTCCCTCCTCTAAATTCAATCCTTTTCTGGGGCTCAGCTGTGCCAGACAGACTCAATTCCCTGTTATAGAACAACCAGCCACAGACCAACCTGAATAAGGCTGGTGCTTCTAAAGCTGGTGTGGAAGCGATGTGCAGGAAAGGATGGAAATCATTTGACAGATCTTGGTACCAGTTCTCCCCAGGCTCGTGCCACATGTTGCAGAGAGGAAATGCTTCCCTTTTCTTTTTACTAGAAGTCTCATGTCTCTAATGATGAGGAAGCCTTCAAAATACATCCTACCCCATGGACACACTATGCACTGACATTTTTAAAAGCCTTTGTTACAAAACAAGGCTGCCTGGAAGAACTTACCATGTATTGCAGTCCACTTTGATGGTTTCCCCAGGTTTATAGAAGTGTCCTCCATGAACACACGGGCATTGATCTTTGGGAATACATCCTCCACTGCCATCCAATACAAGCCCATCAGGACACATGCAGCCAGAAACACATTCTGTGACATACTGCATATATAAGGGTACAACACAAGGCAATTTGTTAACGCACAGGAAGTACAGGGAACCAGTAAAGGTGTTAGCTGTGGGTGCCAAACACTGTTGTTTTTTGTTTTGTTTTTTGCCAAAAACAGGTTGTTTTACAACCCTGTAGCTGTAAGCTAGAGACAATAACACTACGAGTATCACAGCTACGTGGGTAGCTATAGCTGCTGTGTTATCAGTAAAGTTGCTGGTCTGTGAACAGTGTAACATGTTACCGTCAGCATTTGTTAAGAACAATCATACATGCACAATCATGTTGTCCCATGCTCCTGCTAGGAGGTGAAGTCCTTACACAATGCATGTCCTGTGTCTTACAACTTTTCTGACACTCCGATCCAATCGCACCAGGACCCGCAGAGCTGCAGTTGAAGTAATACATAGGAGCTGGGCAATCTATAGGAGGAAGCAAACATTTTAGGAAGGTAATTTAATGAAAGCAATAAGGATGCTGCCAGCAATTGTAAAACAGAGCAGGGCATTTCAGAGGGCAGCATGTGTCTCTCATTTACAACTTCTATTATATTTTGCTTCTGCGCACCAGCAGTGCGGGGAGAAGGAGGCAGATAACTTCTAAGCTTTGGGAAATACCTTCATCTTTTAAAGAATTCAGCAAGTCTGATGACATTTTTACAAAGACAACTATTATCAATAACCAGCACATTTCAGGGAGCAGGCAAAAATGCGCAGAATACTAAAATGTTACAGAAAGTGAGAGATAACACAGAAAAACATTATAAATACTAGCTGCAATCATAATGCCAATATTTAACAAAATCTCACCTTTTACCAGGACAGTTTCTCCAATGCAGTCTAATCTTCCTTGAATGCATTTGCTAAAGAGATTCCATAAAATGAAACACATCAGCTCTTTGCACATTTCTCTCTCACTAGAGAGAAAGGCACTGCAAAACTTCACTAATAATTCACACATAAATAACAAATTCCTACAAAAATGAATATTTGGTACAGCTATCAGGTTCACAGACAGGAATTATCATCCCCAGAAGGAAGATTAAAGCACCCAGCTCTTAAATACCCTTCCTTCATCTGCCACTGGTTTACTGTGCATTTAGGCTACATCAAGGTTTTCCTAAGCATCAGTCTTCCACTCCATGGGATAATACTAATATTTTCTTAAATAAGAGACCTCTTAAATTACTAAATGAATCTGTGTTTACAAAATCATCTAGAATTGTCAGGAAAAAAGATGGGAATTGGAAGAGAGAGAGAGAGAATATGTAGGCATCTAAAGATACAAGTAAGATACAAGTAAGTTTATTCAACAAGTAAGTTGAATAAACCAGCCTTCCCCTGGTATTTGTTTGCATCGCTACCTTGAGCTGGTTGAAAATGAGAAAATGGCAATTGTTTTTCACTGCAGATGCAAATTAATTATGCTATTTTTAGTATTTTCCAAAAAAAAATATCTCTCTCTTTCTTTAAAAAAAAAAACCCAACAACTCAGTTTAAAAACTGAGATTTGGGTTTTTTTCCTGAACCATTTTTATTTTTTAAATAGTCTGCAGGATGGTGTGTTGGAGGGTGGTTTTACTTTGCTTTTTAATTTCAAAGCCAAAAACTCCCCCAAGCCCTCTGCCTCCTGGAAGACTTGCTCCCCCTGCTTGTGGATATTTTTTACACAGCAATGAGCTTTGCATACAGGTAGATTGCAAACATTACTTAATATTTTTTCAGGTTCTTGTTTGCTAGCAAGAATATAGGGTCTTGACCTTTGCTGTGGCTGCACTTCCTGCCAGTGGAATATTTGCTTTGGTACAATCTAGGAGAAATTTGTCATTATTCCTTATGGTAAAATGACACCATTTGGAGATTTGAGCAGGGACTTCCCCAGCAGGCCATGACGCACCCCAGGTATGTAGCCTTTGCAGCATCAGAGCAGCTTACCACATCAGTTTGTCCTCTTGGAAGGAGTTGCCAGGCTGAACAATCTTGCCTTTGTAGTAGCAGGGACAGTCATCTGGAGTTACACATTCTTCCTCATCATTGAGGTAGGTGCCTTCAGGGCAACCACAGCCCTCCATCGGAGCAATCTGAACTTTACACAGCGGATCAGGTTCATCCAGCGAGCGACAAGACTGGTTACAATACTTCACGCTATAGCTATAAACCATAGTCTCAGGACACTCCTCAGAGGGATCTTTGCAAAAGAAATAAAATGGATGTATGGCATCTCTCTGCAATCATCGCTCATGCTGTTAATGCAGCTTTCTGCACATTGGTAGTCATAAAAGTGCTTCTTTCAAACTAGAAGACTTCGTCTCCCAGTGGTCTGGGGTAAGTATGCCCACATCACCTATGTGACACTAAATGTTGAAAAACTCAGAAGCGTATATCTTGACTGAATAACAGTATAATTTTGTAATTTGTACAGTTTACATTTCTAATTAACTGAAATCAGTAACTTCTGACTTGTCCTTGTAGTTAAAATCTTCTGTCCTTTATTAATGATTCCTTTGGCTGGGAATAATTTAAGAAATGAGCACAGAATCACAACTCATTTAGGCTGGAAAAGACCTTCGAGATCATCAAGTCCAACCGTTAAATGACAGCTGCCAAGTCCACCACTAAACCATGCCTCTAAGCACTGCACCTATGCATTTTTTAAACACTTCAAGGAACTCTGCTAATCATTTTATGCTACCAAAGAAAGTGTGTTTGAATTCTCAGAAATGTCTTGAGGAAACCTCTTATTGTTTTCCTCTGGGGAAATGAGAAAACAACATTTTCTAAGACTTCTGGGTAAACCGAACTTTAAATACCAAAATCTAAAGTGCTCAGCTGACACTGTAAGACAGTGAAAAGCTGGTTGATTTTCACAGGCTACCACAAAACACCCTTCAAAACTCTCCCATAACATCTGCAGTAATCATCCATAGGGATGACACCAAATTTTGTCAGGAAATATCACCCACATTAAAGCTGTGGTTTTCAAGAAAGCCTGGCATCCAGACTCCTCTGAAATTCAACGAGAACTGGGGATCCAGTCATCTCGGACCTCTTTCTAACTCACATCTAAGTGAGTTAAGATTCTAACCCCACAGCTGTTTTTCAGATACACACAGATGTACTAGAAGGTACAGGGGAGCAGTTGTGGTTACCAACCTTGCAGCAATGTTATCACGATATCGGTTATCGGATCCATGCTTAAACAAAGCTCTGTATGGTTTTCCAGTCTGTGCCTATAGTACGCTTTCTTAGCTTAGCTAGTGTGACAGGTTTGTGTACACATTCAAAACCACCACCTCCAACAACACCCAGTTGGTTCCTGACAGTAGCTGGAGCAGACACGATACTCTGTGTAATCAGACAGGCAACCTACTTCATAGGCATACTATGAAGATGCAGATACTTGTACATCAAAATAGGCCAAATAAGAAAAATATGAATAAAGATGTTGAACACAAGTTTACATCAGATTTACCTAAATGGGTGTCTCAATTGCTAGCTGTTAATGCAATAAAACAATGTGTATACTTTCTCTCTTTAATCTTTTATGGAAGAAAAAGGTCAGTTTTGGTAAAGTAAGATCTGGTAAGAGAAAGGCTATTTGATTACAGTGCTCATGGTCACAGATATGTATCTTAAATTGCATACATCATAACTGAAGGCATGAGTGCAGAGAACATGAGCGTACCAAAGATAGCTTCAAGCTAGCTTGCACAAGGAGTGCAAAAAAAATAGTGCCATGACTTAGCAAAGGCTACTAACCCCAGTGGTCTTCTGGATAACCAGTATCTTAAGTAATGTTTCATGCTTCCACTAAAGACTGTCACATAAATGACTGCCAACAGTTAGCTAGTGGGGTTTACTTATTTCATACACTCTACTGATTGCAATGTAGACATCCTCTTAGGATATAACCTGCCTTGGATGCGGCCTGCAGCCTGGCACAGCTGGACACAGCTACAGGAGCTAGAAAAGCTTTTCCAACCCCCACAATGGGACAGGCCCCTGAGAGCTACGGTTCTGGCTCATTTATTCTTTCACTCATGAATAGCACAACATTCAGTCTTATCACAGGCATGTTCCCGAAAAATTATTTGTTCTTAAGTAAGGCCTAAAATGATTGTGCTGATTAAACCATTAGCATTTTTTCCCCAAGGTTACTACACTGTTTGGGTCAATATTATCTACTGTGCCATGAGTCCACAGATTCCAGTCTAACCCATGCTGCAAACCAGTCTCACTTTGGCATTAAAAATGTCAGCAATCCTGTGTCGATAATAAAGCTTTTGATAAAGAGGGACTGTATCTAGTACATAAATCTGCATGAATCTAGGATATTTTGCTGTGGACTACACTATGTTCCCTTTGAATTATTTCAGTAGAGGTTTTTTTAATTGTTCTTACTGTATCTTAAATGTCTTTGACAAAGCACTGTACCAGTTACATTGTTTGTCTCTACTAAATATCCTAGCTAGCCCCTAAGCCAGGCAATTAAATAGATCATAGCTGCATCAAAGCTCCATAAAAAATAATTGTTGTTATGTTTCCTGTTCAGATGTGTCATTAGTCAAGAAACCCATACATCTATTTTCATGTTGATACAGGAAAATCTCACTTGAACTATCTGATTGTCATATGGAAAAATGGAAATGTTAAAGTAAAATTCAGAAGCTGGGACTTGTGAATTTTATTCTCAGCTCTGATACCATCTCATAGCAAATTCTGTCAGTGCCAAAGAAAAATCTATACATATGTGGACTTGAAACCCACGATTTAGTGACAAGGTCCAAGAAGCTTTCATTCATTTGTTAGATAGTCCTGAGCTGAAAATGCATTTAAACACTTTCACATTCTCACATTTGCCAAATTATGTTTGTTAAAACCCATTACTATTTTACTGCAACATGGAAAAATGTAGTTAATCAGTGATACCATTTGTATGGGCAATGTCTGAGACAAGAGTGTTGAGATGAACTGTAGAAAGGGTATCAGGATTAAAATATATGGGGATGCCCATGTGTTCAAAACTAACCAAATTGTAACTCCTTGTTGTGATTTGATTAATACACCTTATACTCTTTTGCTTCTCTACCTAATATTTTATACAAGGAACACACATCATAAAAGCATGAAGTAGACATGAACTGATTTTGGCAGGAAGAAGTTTTTTACAGAATATATGCTTATTCTATTTTTCAAAACTTGGTGACTAAGCACAGAAGATACTGAGTGCCAGAGAGTGGCCTCTCTTGAAGCTGTTCCCCCACAGCCCTACCCAAGGTATTTTAGGATGCATACCACAGATGCCCTGCCTCCAGCCCTTCAGGGTCATGCCTGCTGCAGCACAGTCTCTGGAGTAAGTAGAGAGCACACTACACAGTGCAACTTCACTCTTCTCTGCATTACAGGTATCATACATACATTTCTAGGGAACAGAAAGGCATATGGGTATCGTTATGTCCAGCTCACAAGAAGAAACAGAGAATCACATAGAAATAAAAAAGTAGCCAACCAATATACTTTAAAAAGGTATTATTACCAATGAAACTTAATTTGTAACATCTCTAAGAGAAAATGTATGCTAATGAAATAGTATGCAACCCTGAGAAATAGGAAATCAGTTACAGTCAGGTAACTGCAATGACATTATGTCTAACACTCATAAGTAGATGAATAGTAAGAATGATAAGAGCACCTATAGTTCATTAAAGCACTAAGAAATATCTATAGCAGACTCCCATGAGGATGTATAAACTAGGACATGTCAAAATACGTCATCTGAAAATATAAAGAACTGAATATATTGCACAGTGATGACTGGCACTTGTGTACCTACTGAGCGTGTAGATATAAGATACCCAGTTAAACGATGGGTGCATAACAGAACATGGTTTAATACAGAGTCACATGTAATGGCATCTAAAGAACTAGTTAATAACTATAAAGGGGAATGAAGGCTTTAATGAAGGCTTTTTAAGTTCCTTTAATTGGGTGGCTGGACAGAAGAACCCAGATACAGCCAGTCATCAAAACCAGTACAGTCATACTGCATGATGGTGAATTATCCTGCCATTACTGATGTCATGGAAAATGCTTTCACAAATCATGGTTTACAATCTGAAGAGATCAACAGAGGTAACAGACAAACCCATAAGAAATCGGTTATTACTTTTCCTTAACTGAAAATTGCGAATTCCTGTTTTACCTATTTTTAATGTTAATTCTCAAGGAGATATATTTTCTGAGGGAAATTTGGGAGAGGTAAAGCATAAGACATATTTTTAAAGGTGCCTAAAGAGCTACTAATTTTAGGCAAAATTTCAGGCTCAGGTATTTTCTGAGTAAGTTGTATCACACACACCTCCTACATTAATTTTCTGTGGTTTTGCAGAAACTTCTTTACTATTCATATAAATGTGGCAACTCTTGAGTTCAGCCAACTTTCTCAACAGCATCATACAGCTCTACATCAACAGTACTTATGGGCAGCTTCTTGCATTCTAAATATAAGGAGACTAACATGATTCTACAGTAATAAATGGGATATAAATGATGTAAATATAGTATACATTCTCCCCTTAGACATGAATTTTAAACCAAGGCAGAAGAAATCCATGGGGCTGAAAAAGCTCTCATGTCAATTCCACACAGAAACAATGATTTGGGTTTTCAAAGAGTGAACAGATTTCAAAAACAGTAAACTTGTTTTTCTTACTTTGCTTCTGGATCATGCAACAGAACTGTCAGTGATGGCAATCAATACTTTCAGGCCTGTAGCCAAAAAGGCCCATCATATCTTGCATAAACTCTCATTATGTTATTTTTCTTGTGAGTATCAGTGAACTTTTTTGCAAATAGGCATTACTGTAATTTATTTCATCCCTGTAGGCCAGGGTACCTTCATGGTGGATCAGTCTCTGGACTACACAAAAGCACCCATTTAGACCAGTGCCTTACCTTGATGTACACAGAAGGGTCTACAACAGAATGGCAGGCAGCAAACACACTTCTTGTATTAGACAGAAGAGCACACCAATGCTGGGCAAATTTTTCTGAAGTGGGAAAAAATATAATTGTTCATAGTCAATTAAATCACATTTACTATCTGAATCAATATTCTTATCAGGTATCACACAGACCTAGAATGTCCTGAAGTGTTCAGACAATGCTGGAAAGAAATATGGGGCATCAACAAATCAAGGTGACAACCATAGTTGTATGGGTGACCAGCCATCTCCCTAAAGGTTTCACCTTCCAAGTACTAACACTATTACTGTGGCTGTATTTGTAGAACACCTGTAAAACCTCCCCATTATCATTGTTCCCCATCAAACTTCCCTAATTCGTTAGAGTCAGGCAATTCTTAACAGTCAAGCAATCACTTCAAGTACGTATTCATCAGTGAGCTGTATGGCTATAAGCTGCAGCTTTAATTACATGTGGCAATACCTAGGAGAGTACAGTCTGAATCCTATCTATACCCAGACCCAGTCAAAGTGAGAAACCAGACAGGGCACCTAGTACAGTACAATGCTTGCAGAAGTCAATGTTGTTGATAACGTAGTTCTTTTGACTTCAGCATAGCTACAACAACCTAGATTGGATTAAAATCTTGCCCAAATACTGAAACAAAGTACACTCTGCCTTAAACCTAACTTGTTCTCACTGATGCTGTGTGTGCTTTTCAAGTCATCAGTGAAGTTGCTGGCTCTTTCACCAGCAGTGCAGTCCTTTTGTTTTAAAAGCAAAGCTGTCACCTTACAGACCTGCAAAACCCAATGTGTTCTTTCTAGTAATAGCCTCAAAGGCAGTGGCTTTTGATGTTTATGAGATTTCTAAAGCTTTTTTTGTTATCTGTCATGTGAAAATTATTTAGTACTGATAATCCAGGAATGAAAAGCCTGCTACCTCTGTCCACACTGTTTGAACAAGGATCTTCAAAGCTGTCCTCAACATCATAACAGCTGGCTCTGGTTTTCCATGAGTTACCAAAAGCAGAAGCTGAATCTTCCACAGCTCCAGTGACTGTTCTGAAGTCATCAGTATGGATGTTATTGAAATTGCCACAAAGACCTTGTGTGGGTGGCAAGAAAAAAAAAAAAAGGCAGAAGGAAAGAAGAAATCACTACATCAGTGGGAAAAGTAATGGCTTCTAGATGAATATTCTTAGGTCTATAATGGACCTCATCTGAGAGAAGTCTATTTTCCTTCAGAGACTTCCTGATGTTCCCACATCAGACAGGACCCTGTGTTTAAAGTGTGATTACTATTTTTCTGCATTACAGTAGCACTTAGTGATAGCACAAAGATTGGAAGCTGCTTAAATGTGCTTCAGTAAACACTGGCAGGCAGAGAAGTGCCTTTTCCAAAGGCTTCTACACAAAGGAAGTTGAAAAAGCAAAACAATATGGGCTGGAGAGACAGGATATAATCCCATTACACAGATAGGAAACAGAAGCAGAATGATGTAAACAGGAGATTGGAGGCAAAACCAAGAGCGTGGTCTGCATCTTGCAAGTTTCTGATGAAGGCCTGCTTTTACAGATAGTCTAAAGGACCTGCACACACTAAACATCACAGAGATTATTTAATTTTCTTCAGCAAATTGAAGATTTTAGCCAATATTTAGTTTCAGGAAGTTTATAGATTTAACCAGGGGTTCTAACATACCAAATTCAATATAAAATCAGATTATTTGCTCACTTAAAGTGATAGGCAATCAGCTATAACTCAGTTTAAGAGCAAACTGAAAGAGTATTGTGTGTCCTACCAGATGTGCGATTCTGGTAAGAATGATCAACTGTTATGGAGAGCTGCATTACAGGTTTCATTTGCACTCGAATCCGTACTCCAGTTGAGCTCAGGATTTTGATGAAAAATGTAGAGGGTCTGAAGATGGTGATGCCATCTAAAGAGGGAAAAAAGAAAAGAAAGAGATGCATGCACTTGCAAATCTTTATGAAGCTGAGTAAACAGGAACTTCCATCTACCAGTGCATCCAGTGTACCACAGGAATTCCCAGGCAGTCCCAGACCTAGTATCCACCTACGGCAAATGACCTAACAATGAGTAGGATTGAGGGTTTTTTCAGAGAAAGGAGCAGGAATCCCTCTGTAAATAGGTGTAGGTTAGTCTGGGGAAGATGTGAAGAAGGATATTTACCTTTGCTTACTGGCAGCTTCACAATGAAATTGTTCATGTAAATATTTCCACAGGAACATATTTTTATAGTCTGCCGGGAAAAATTAAAAAGAAAAAGCCCACAGTAGTGAATGCATATGACATGAGATGGATGACAGCAACCTGGCAAGCTTCATTAAGCATTAAGAAATAGTGTCTTCAAAACATGATCACCTCTAGGGTCAATGTAACTTGGTGTCTTGATGCCATACAGTAATGAAGAGCAAATCTCTAGGCCATAACAAAAAATCTAAAGCCCTCTTCATAAGCAACACCTCTGATTGGGTGCTCTCACACACCTAAGAGGTTTTCTTTTTGAGAACTGCATGTGAGATGTTATGTGTAGGTTTGTATCCATCTCACTGGAAATGTAACGTACCCAAAACAAGAGCTGTCTGACGCAAACTGCCTCACTAGTTAATGGATGGAGACAGGCCCCTCCAGAACAGCTCATACCTTAGGTGGGCTGATGTCCTTTGGATATCCCCATCTTCCTCTGTTAACTGTAGAGGGAAGTTAGAATATTTGATCTCCTAACAAGGTTAGGACTGCACCAGTTAAATACCAGGTGAACAGAATGAATCTGTATAACATTAAGAGTGCATAAATACCAGCCCTAACTCAGCTTCCACTGAATTCATTTTGAATCATGGCATAATTTTCAGTAGGAGAGGCTTTTGGCCTTCATTTAGAAAATTCTTCTACTTCACTTATTGCATTAGGAAAAACTACAAGACTCAGAACTGCTGTGAAAAGAAGGGGATCTTTCCTTGTAGAAAACTTAATCTGTAAAAAAGAAACAAATGGAAAAGTTTGAAGTCATGGAAAAGAGTGGGAAAGCTGACAAGGATAATTTTTATCCATCTACCTCTAAAGAAAATGGAAAAGCCAGAATCCAAAAGAACTGGAAAGGAAGTAACTCTCCCAGAACAAAACCAATAAACACATGTACTGCATCATCTGCTGGTATTAATCTTGCAGTCTTGCAACTGCAACAGACCAAAATGAGTCCACAGTGCTACAGAAATTGCACCTTTGAACCTAAATAAAAGTGACATATTATGTGTAACTAATTAAAGCAAGTTACTTACAGTTCTTCCTAGTGTGACTAATACATTCTTTAAGCAAGTTATTGTCTTTGATGTCCCACACTGGATGATCTCTCCGATCACTACAAATGTGTCATCAGTATTCTGAAAAGACATGAGAAAGGGGATGTGCAGGCATTGTTAGCATATCGCAGGAAAGGAGCTAGAAGAGAAAAAAAGTGTCTCTGAAAGGCTAAAATGGAATAATGAAAGAACTGGGGCATTTAATCTCTAATTGCAGACTGCTTCATTTCATTGCCAAAATCAGTAACGTTCACTGCCTTTCCTCTGCACTCTGTTTCCCTGCTGTCAACCTGTGTGCACTGTGTATTTGCAGACAGTCATGTGGAATTCAATCTTTTTGTAGGAACTTTTGCTCACCCACTTCCTTTTGACAGTCATACATGAAAAATGCTTCAGGAGAAATGCTTAAGTCTTGGCTAATACATCCATTATGAAAATTAAATCGTTTTTAAAAAAAGTTATAAAACTATGTTGACGCTGCAAAACTTCGATGCTAAGCATCAAGCAATTGACTTGCAATCATTGCAAAGGGGAAAAATTATGAGGTTTAAGACTGAGCATGTGTTGAAGTGCTTTGCTGGATTGGTGCCATTTAATTAAGTCATAGAAAGCTCCAGTACAGTTTAATGCCTAATGCTACTCAAGAGATTTAGGAGTGAAATGGGAGATTCTTCATACCTTAGCTAAGACATAATGGCAATTGCCATGGAAATTGAATCTCTTGTTATCAAATGTTGTTATATGGAATCCTCCATCTATATTGCAAGTTCCAGAACAGGGCAGAGAGATACAGCTCCAGTGGCCTCCTTTGCAAGTACTGTACAAAACCCAAAAAGGAGCAGTTAGAATAAACATAGGTTTAAAATTTCAAAACATCTGCACAGATGACACCCTTTTTGTCTTTTTAGCTTCTTATTTGGCTGCTTATTAAATCCCTCTGAGATTAAGACTTTATATTAAACCCTTGAAGTGTGAAGGTTGAATGCTTCTTAATGAGAGAGTTAACTGCACTAGGCTTCGGCCTAGCTCCTTCAGAGAGACACCCACTTGGCCAGGCAAGAAATGTTTCTCAGGGCCTATAAGTTGTTTACTTGACTTTTTAAAGAATGGAGGAATTAATCTCTTTAAGCAGGATCTCGCAACATTTCATGCTACTGATGTAACTATTCAGCAAGTTGCTGATGCAACATTTCAGCAACTAACTGTGGAGGACCTGAAATAATGAGCAGTTACAATTCTTAGAGCTGTGCCACAGGAGGTGAACAGCCCAGCAACATTTAGCTCAGGGTTTGCAAGGAGTGAGGATGTGAATAAATGGGACCCACCCAGAGCCCATCAAGTTCAGTTCCTCAAAACTGCAGTTTTTGATGACTATTTCCTCAAGATGCAGGAAATATTCAATCCAAACGGGTTTGCTGGACATCTGGCCTATCCCACCATGCACCACGACATATTTCATTCCCCCCTATAGTAAAGGTTAAGCCTATGGTGAAGAAACAGAACTGTCTCACGGGAGCCCAAATAACACACAACTGTTCATTCGCTAGATGGGTATCAGAGTAAGAAATAAAATTGTTTTGAGAATAATATATCTGAGGTTTTATCACGTTTCACTAGTGCAGAGTGGAGATGGGCTCAAGCTACAGGTTTTTTTCTGTATCAAATCATTCTCAAAGATCAGGACTTTGAAACAGCCTGTTGTAGATCTAATGTAAATGTAACTCATTAACGTGACTCCTTGCCTCACTTTAGTGACCAATGCCTCTGAGCTAAATAGGGAAGAGTCTCAT
>JAVJGJ010000002.1:35291748-35310957 GCA_035590215.1 Microhierax caerulescens | reverse complement strand
AGATCTTTCAAAATACACATACAAGGAGTAATGACACGGCTGATTGGTCTTTGTGTACACAGGTCTCATTGACCCATTGGCACTTCCTCACGTAAGAAAGACTCCCTGCATAGAAAATCATTTCATCAGGAGGTTGAGCCCTTCAGCTTTTTCTACTTGAAAGAGTTTTCTTTAAACAGCTTTCCTGGTGAAAAATATGGAGTAGCAGAACAATGGGAACCCAGGGTCCCACATGGGGATGGATATGAACATTCTACTTTAATAATTAGAGCTTTATGAGTTTCAGGCCAGAGCAGACTCTATGACATTTTTTAAAAGCAATTTCTTATTCCACAGATGCCAAAACAATTCAGAAGATGTCACTGCATACTTAATACTGAAGTGTGTATAACCCTGATATTATATGAATTTACATACCCAGTAATGATATCCACCATGACTGAAAGTTACTGAAAACCAAAAGAAAGGTAGAGAGATGGGGCAGAGAACAGGTTGAGGTGAGAAGCTAAGCAACCTTGGCCTGTTTTTTTTTCCTAAATCGGACTTAGACTACGTCCTTGTTAAGGACTTGATCTAAAATTCTGTCAGAGCATTTCTACTGCACTCATGAGACTGTGATCATTCTGAAATGAACCATGACTTTTTGCAGTAAGCAGCTAACTCTTGTATGTCATCCAAGTTCAGAGCTTGCCTTGCCTTGAACACTGTAGTCACTAAAACCAAAGCAGTATTGTAGATGTCTAAATACCAGTTTTCTTCTAAATTCAAATGACTATCCAGAGGAAGGAAAACCAAGACAAATGGGACCAGCTTTCCCCAGGCTTCTGCTTAGCACGTTGAGAAAGTTAGAACTAGCCACCCAGTATTTAGCTGCCCTTAGTGTGCTGTGTTAGCTCCATGCATTTTTAAGGAGGAGAATGAGATTACAGCTCGCATAGATGCTGCAAACAAAGTGTAAGAAGTGCTCACTAGTCCAAAGGGACTAGAAGCTACACTAGTCCAAAGGGACAGGCTATTGACATTTCGCTGCTGTGTCAGGTCACAGGCATTGTGTAAAGACACATTCTTTGACCACAGTTCCTGTTGCCTTTCGTAACTGCTTAAGAAAGCTGCATGACGAAAGGTGCTCCTTCCCAACCCCAAGTCTGCCCTACTTTTCTCTACTTTATTTCTGCCAAATAGGGTCGTTGTACGTATGTTGCTTCACTTTCTATCTGAGGATTCTTCTCCACCTTGCTTCCCACATACATGCTAATTTTTGCACAATTTGAAAATCTGTGGTGCTACCCTTATCATTATGTCAGACTGAGATCAATGGAGTAGCTTCTTCTATGGGTGAAGATTAGTATTTGTGTGACTAACTGAATTAGGCTCTCACGACCAGTCCTCAGTTTTAGCCCTCAAAGTAAACAAGAAAGTTTTCACCTGTCAAATATACCATATAACATGACCAGAAGCAAATTTACAGAATGATTCTTACAAGCTACTCTTTGTAAGAGTAACTGCTTATCACTGGAAGATCTGTGATTTCCTGGAACTAAGGAAGCTCAATGGCAGTTGGGAGAACCATTTCTTTGGCAGAAAGTAGAAAGGAGCTTAGCCAAAAGCATAGCAAAAGGTGACATAAAGTGTCTTCTGTCTTTACACCACTGTGCAACAGAAAAATGTTCTGATATGGAAGTTGTTGTTCTGCAGCAATATAAGAAATACATCATGTATCTTTTATAGCAACACTATGTTTTCTCAGTTTTTTCAAAGCCTTGGAATAAGGAAAAAATTGCAGTAGCGTTTTTCACTGTTCTAGAGACTAGTTTGTGAAAGGATTTCAAGCATTTTACATATGAATGCTGAAAAACAGGAACATTAAAGGAAGTCCAGGTTGCACATATAAGATGTTAAAAGGATGATGCTGAAAAAGAACTTATAGGATTTTCTACATTAGTGATGGGAATATCGCTTATGTAGCCTGGTTGGAAGTTAGTCTGGGAGGTTGCCAGTTAAGATCACAGTTATTTGAGGTAGTCTGAAAAGATTTGAGTTAATTTAGGAAATCTGGCCTAGGAAGAGGGCTGCATGCATACCTTGAAGAACTTGCTCTGCCTTAAAACACTCCTACCCCTCAAAGCTTCTGCTGGGAGACGAAAATTCAGTAATTTTCTATCAGTATTACAGCTATTTAAATGTATTTCAGTTTTTGTGGGACCTATAGTTCACAAGAGTTTTCTTTCCTATGGTCTTAGAGTTTGTAAGTCTATTTGTGCCTCTTTTCCCAGTATCTGCTTGCTTTGCTACACAAGCTCAGACAGTGTATAACAAGCACAGTAACTACATGATTATTTACTTAGAGCTTTTCCTTTGCTGAAGTCCTTTCACTGGGGCTTATGTGCAGTTACATGTGCTTAGTTCAGTGAAGTGTGGTTTAACAAAGTACAGTCTAACAGTAAATATACTGAAAATTTCATCTTACCCTTCCTCTTATACAGCACAAAATGATAATGTTACACTATATAGTTACATCACTATACAAGGTAGCTATTAGTTCAGAAATCTCTACCTTGTATTATTTTGGGGAGGGTTCTTCTTGGTTTGCATGTAGCTTTTTCCTCCCTTCTGAATCCCATCTGCCACAACCTCAGAGAGAAGCAGTGATTTTTCCATATTGCTAACAAGCATTTTCCTTTCTGCCCTTGGTGTTTTCAAAAAACTTGTCTAGGAACAGTTCATAGAGCTGTGATCACTTTATCAAGAAATCTGAGAACTCTTTTTTTAACTCCAGATGAAGGTTCTCACTATATTACTGTAGAGTCATATGAGCAACATTGAACTTCCAGCATACCTCCAGGCAATTAGGAAGAAATTGTCTGAGCTTCACATTACCTTAGAGAACACTACAATTGGGAATGAAACCCATGTATGTCCACCGATAAGGTACATGCCACAATCACTTTGCTTCCAGGGAAGCACGTAACCCACCACAAGGAAGGCTCAGGGTGCATCTAAGGGGATACTTGTGGCCTCAAGTGGGCCACAGTGCAACAGGACAATGGGCTTTTCCCTTTTGCTTATTAGAGTGGCGAAGTGTGTCAAGTGCTGCACTGGAGGCCCTCAGCTGCAGTGCTCTTTACTCGTGGTAAGAGCACCCACCCTGAGCTGCAGCCAACCCACTCAGGTTTGCTCCAGCATTTGGCAATGGTCTCCTACAACTAGCTCTATGCTAGTGTGAGGAGCTTCCTGTAAGTCTGCAGCTTCCTGGGAATGATTTGCTTCAGTTCCCTGCTGACTTGGAGGAGCCTGCACCTGAGGCAAGGACTCAAAATCACAGCCTCTGGCAACCAAGACAATAATCATGTTACAGGTAAACCCTAGCCCCAGCCTGTACTGGGGAATTTCAGTCAGCCCATTTAAGCCCTTCCTGCCCTTAGGGAAGGCAGCTATAAAGCCATGAGGTTTTTCTTTTTGTTCTGTTCACCAGAATCTCCAAGCAGGTTCAAGCACTTCTTTGAGGGCCTCAGGGACATATTCAAACCCCAGGCTTAGAGGAACTCTTCTCATCTCTTCCTTAGGGACAATATCACAAAGTGAGGCCAAACCAAGCAGCTGTTGGGAGACCAAGAGCTAGGACCCTGGCTTCTTGTGTCTTCAAGGGCTGTGTGGTAGAAGTCCCAGTTACCTCCCAAGAAGGCTGCCTACTTTTTCAAAGCAAAACTAAAACTGCTAAGTAACTGGAGGTGAAGCAAAAGAAACAAACCAAAGAGAAACCCTTTGCCACCAACAAAAGTGGGAGTCTAGACAGAAAGTCTAACACGAGATGAATGCAGGACTCAGCCATGGAGACTTGAGAGTGGTTTAGCCACTCTGCCACCCAGCTGAACTCGGCTGGGGCTCTTGCTACTGTTCCCTTCTTGCTAGACTCCAGGCAATGATGAAATCCCTGGAGAACTGAGTCATTCTTGGAAGACAGAGGCAGTCAAGCCCATTGCCTTCCAGCACCAATGCTTTTTGTGAAGCTGCCAGTGCCCCTTGCAGAAGGTCTTGCCTGGGATCAGATAATGGGACCAGAAGGTTCCACCATCTGAGCCCCTAAAGGGCTGTCATTGCCTTGTGAGAGTGAGAGATTTTTTTCAGTTTTTCCTCTGGGTTTTCCAGATGAATCTCTGCTTGTGACCTGCAGACCCAATGGCTCTTCCTTAAGAAACAAAATGCTCCATGGGATCAGGTAGGACCGGTTTCCATTTACTTCCAAGAGGGTTGTAAGAAGGACCAAAAGTGCTGCTCACTCACTGCTACTATTACTTCCCTCGTAGGGATACACTGTTAAAGCTTCTTTCCTTTATTTCTTTCCACAAGACTATCTGCAGATTTCTCAGCTGGAAAAAGTTCAATCTGTTTAACTTTGTCATCCAGTTTCAATGGAAATACAGGTGCAAAGTGAACTGCAAAGTTCTAAGGTGACTAAGAGTGCAGAAAGAGGTGGAGGTTTGACACGTACAGTTTGACCTAGAACTGCCAAAGCACGTGTAAGTAAGAATTCTCTGACAGCCTCCACTTGGGAGCCTGCTTAGGTGCAGCACTGACCCAGCACTAAAACTGAAGGGGCTACTATAATCCAGACCACTGTAAGGAACACCATCCTGTGCATGCGTATAAATCCCTGTCAAAATAATTTTTTTCCAGTGCATACAAATGTCTGCGTGGAAATAGGAGCACTCACTGTTCTCAGTGGTAAAACCTTGTACTTGATGAAGTACAAACTCCCTTTTGGAGGTAGCTTGCTTTTTTTTGTGTTCGGAGTGATTTTACATTTTTAGCTATAGACTGCCCTGCAGTGGCAAAGCCAAAATCTGCAGCCTTACTGTCTTTTATACAGGATCTTTTGAATCCCTTATTTAGAAGTAGTTTGCTCATCACCAGAGGGGACAGAAAGAGCCCATGCAAACTACAGAACAAATGAAAAAAATGAAGCAAGGGAGATTTTAGCCTTCAGTGTAAATATCATATGCAGCAAAATGCCAATATTGATTTGGAATACTTTATCTCTTTTTCAATAGGAATCAAAGCAGATTTGATCAGACTTTGTATCTGTTTGTCTCCAGAACCTGTCTGCTGACTTCAGCTACCACTCCCCCTCTACAGAAACTATCTCTCTAAGCATAGTGTTCTAAAGAGGCAAAACTTCTAGAGTTCCATTTTCTGTGCTTTCCTACCAGTGTCTGCATTCTAAGCTGCAACATATTTTGCAGGGCTACCAGTAGCACAAAATGGTGCCACCAGTTCTTTAGGTAGTAAAGATGTTTGTATCCAGGTTGGCTATGACTCAAGCAGTTACTTTAAGTTCTCAGAAGGTTCAAGCACAGCTAGTTTTCATTAACAGAGAAACAGAGACAAAATAATACCAAAAGCAATTTTCACACTCGACAGAAGGTGTGGATTACCCTCTTTGTACTTCAGATGGTTCAAGAGAGATGTCCATTTTACCTAATCTCCTTCATCTTCCCTCACAGTAAGACCAAATGAACCGGCACTTCAGAATACAATTCAGCCGAGCTCCTTTGGATATGTCCTTTGTTGTGGGACAAATGAATGTCAAAAATGGTTATTTCTCTTCATATCCTGTAGAGGAAGCCTAGGATTACATAGCTCAGAGGTGGGCATCCATTTTGCAGAAGTTGGAACTAACTATACATCCCTCAAGAACTGTAAATGAACCTCACGCTCCCATAGCTGAGGGACTACTTTCTTAGTGAAAATATGTAGTTGTGATGAACTGAGACAGCTCTAACATACAGAGCCCTGCTAAAATAAGATCTGGTGCTGAACTAGAAGTTTCTTTGAGTCATCCTTCACATTAATCACTTCATGATCATTATTCCACTTCGGTTTTGTTCTGGCAGACAGCATCAACTTCTGCCCCATCTTACACGTTGGGTCCTCCGGACAGTACCTTCTGATATTTCAGCTTTTAATGAGCCAGAAACACATATCCCAAAAATTTAGGAAATATGTCAGTTGACTTATGGTAACTTGAAAAAGAACTTTTCTTCTCTTTTAAAACTCAGGCTCATCAAGACAGCACGTGAATAAGTACAAAACCATGTTTTTTGAAGTGTGCTTTTAATCATTCAGAGAAGATAAGCTGATTATAAAAGGACCTAAAGGCTGTATTCTTGCAAGTGCACAAAACTGTTCTTATTTTGTGCACAAATAAATAGACCGCTGTTAAACATAACCAGAGAACAAACAGGATAAAGTAACAGGAACAGTGAACAAAGTTCCAAAGTAGTCAAGGAAGATGAGACTGGTGCATAGTCCTTTTAGTTGACTGCCGCTAGGTTTTATCCCCTTCATTTTGATGTCAAGCTGATGGCCCTCTTGATACGGTTCAGAGTGCTTGCCTTGTCATTTTCTTCTGTGCTCTGTGACTCACTGGACTGTGAGCTGCTGCACTCAGTCTCTTGACAGCTGCAGCTTTCCACGTATATATACTTATGTGAAATCAAATGCCCAGTGGGGCATTTCAGTTCCACTTCCCTCACAGAAGTCCTTGATTCCCTGCAGCAGGAACAGCTGTGGTCCATAGAGTTGGCCTCAGCAGAGTATCTGTTAACATGGAAAATGGCAACATTACTCTGTGCCAGAAGCCAGTATACAGAGGAGAGGGTGAAATTAGGTACAGAACTCTTGTGAAAAGTTTGAAATAACATGTCCAAGAGCCACAGCTGTAGCTAATAAAAGTGCTGAGCTCATCTGACACATCAGTAGTTTTAACAACATGCTTTTAAAATGCATTGCATTTGCTGAGACTTTTCTGTGATAAAACAATTAGTATTGAAGTCCTAGTAAAAAAGCCCAGTGAGTTCTAGGGGCTCAGCTTCCTTAGATTCCTCTCATCATCCCAGTGCTGACGGACGTTAAATACACTGTACCAACAACTAAGAGCAGACAGAGCCCTGACTTGAATAAGGAAACTGATTAGACATGTGGCTACAATGCCATCTGCAAAACTGGCTCCAAGGGCTACAGCTGCATCACGTGAATCAAGGTCAGGCAGTATTAACAGAAGGGGAAGCAGCAGCTCTTTCTCAAGGTATTTTTTGCAGCCTTGAGTTCATCAGCTTCTCAAGCACCATTCCTAACCTGCAGAATCTGTCAACATGAGGCTACAAACTGTGTCAAGAGCCACGTATTCCTTGTATTTGTGTGCAGAGGTAACCACAGCAAGACTCTTAAAATGATAAGGTATTTCAAAATACTAACGAACCCCCTGGCCAATTGGGGTTCAATCTGAGACTAAAGATCAGTTTCTTCCCATGTAGGATGCCCTTTGGCATATTCAGTAATAGGCAGCAAATTACAGTTTCTTTGGGGAGTTAAGAGTTATGTTTTTAGTGTTTTAATGGCTCAGTACCAGGTGTCCTACCAGCCACTTTCTTACAGATTCTCTCATTTCAGAGGAAAACGTACAGTGAAACTACTCTACTAACACCACCCTTGAAGCATTTGTTTTCTGATTTCTTTACTGTATAAAAATTGCTCGTGTTTGAATCTTCCTTTAAAAGATGTATGTGTATTTCATTTTATATGTTAATTATTGAGAAGCAGCTTTTCAGCTTTTGAGCATCAGGTCTGGCTGCTCTCTGGGCTCATTACAGGAAGTAATCCATGTTCTTTTGTGATAATTTCTAGCCAAGGTGGCCTGACACAAATGACAGACAAGCCAGCTCTTAATGGATGAATAAACCTTACCATAGCTGTCTGAATCCCAAGACAATTTAATACACTTTTCTACTTTGTAATAAGGTGAATCAACTGTTCAGTCAGAGGTTTCATGATTTTGTGCTCATGATTTAGGGAGCTGGTAGTTTCAGGTCTCCTACCGCTCCATAGCCTACCTATTTATTGTTCCTTTTATATAAACAAGCTCCATGCCAGGAGAATTCAAATCTTATTGTCTGATCAGTTTACTTACAGGGAAAAGGTTCCACATGTTCCTTCACATTCAGTCATGACAACTCTGTCCACAGAACGGCAGCCCTTATAGAGGATAAAGTCTTTTCTTTGATGGACAGCACACGGTGCGGGACTATCCAGAGGTGCACCTATAGGGAAAGACCATAAAAAACTTTCACTGAAAGTAGCTCCAGAAGTTCCTTGCAGTTCAGCACTCTCAGGGCTTCACTAGTGCAATCAAAGAATTGTCTGAAGTGGCCTTTCTGCTTCACTTTAAACTCTCCCAGAGATCAGTCAATGCTTGGAATAACAAACAAATGTAGGAGAACCTATTTAAATACAAACATATCAACCTCTATGGCTGGAAAATGGGCTGATTTAAGAGGAAAATTGATTCTCTGTATTGTTGATTCAGATACACTGGCATACTTACAAGTTTTGCAACAGCCGTTAGGTAAGAATGTAATAGTTCCCTAAAAGAACAAAGAAACAGGAAATAAAATATTATTTTCTTTCCCTGTATTACAGAGACTTTTAGGCCAATAACTGAGGAGAGCAATTCCTCAATAGCTGGAAATAACCAGTGAAAACTGTAGCATTGGTCTGAATAAACAAAGATAATGGTCTCTTCCAGACTTGAAATCTATTAATTTACAAAGGATTGTGGAAATAAAAATAAATGCTTTGCAGGAAGTCTACAGCTAACATCATGCAATTTTCCCTCAGAAACAATTCCAAAAAATGTTTTCTTAAACACTTCTCTATTTGAATAGGGAGTATGCATGGTGTCACTGGCAGCCTACTGACTGCACATCTTGTGTTTCTGTAACATTCAAGAAAACATGGCTCTTGTTCAGAGAGGATCCTGCACAAAGCAGTCAGCAAGGACTTTGTACCTCAGTGCTGACCAGTGTTTCGTCAACTGAGAGACAGCTGCCAGCTATAAGCCTTGAACTCTCACTCAGGTATCTTATTTTATACACTCTAGAGGTCTGCATGGATGCAGCAGAAACTTTTGTCCTTGGGACTGAGAAACTTTGGTGAAAGGTTGTCAGAGCTTAATTTGACTTTGTTGCTAGTTAGGTGGCTGAACTCAACTGAAGTAATCTATGCATCGAGTAAAAGGTAAATTCTCCATATTAACTTACAGGTTTGCAGCTTTTCTCACTGAATGCTGGGCAGGTAATCTCAGATGTGGAGGAGATAAGCTGGTTGTGGACACTTACACAGCTATAAATGGTACAGTTGTTGTAAGGATCATTTTTAAACTCTCCAGGCTGCAAGTGAAATACAAAATTTAATAAGGAAAGCTGAAGGGAGCTCAGACCAAAATTTTCCTGCCCTCTGACAATGTCTTTCCTCCTGTTTACTAGTCAATTATTTTTAGGTTAACAGTAGTTTTGGATAAACATTATTACATGTATTGCAATATGCCTTACGTGGAGAGAATCTTCAGTTTTACATGGGATTTCCCTTGTAAGAGGGAAGTCCCTCTGAAATATATAAAGTACATTAGAGTTATTAACAAAATCATCCATGCCAATGGATTTTGCCTAGGGAAAGCTAAACTGTTTATATGGCAATTAAGAACAATCCTAAACTTCCACCCTACAGGGGCAATAAGATTGTTTCATACTCAGGCTTTACTAGTGATTTTCAGGACACAGAAACCCAGTAATATAGAAAAACCCAAGCTTTCAGACACTGCAGGAAAACCCCTTCCAATGGTATTTGATTTGTCATTCCAGGATGTCTTCCAGAAAATTTGATCTCACATGCCCTTCCTTCAGGCCAAAACATCGTAGATCAGCTTTGCTTTAGGTAAGCCTCTGACCTTTCAGGTGCAAACTTAGACTAAGCCTCATCTCTGACAAGAAGATGTTCCCGCTCTGGAAGGAGGAACTTTACAAATTAGGTAGAGACATAAAATGTAGAGCATACTTACACTCAAGACGAGATCAAAATTGTTTCCTGTATGTATAACACACTTAGTCTGCACACATCTTCCACAACATTCACCTTTCATTGGCTGAATTTCATATCCCTAGATATTAATTAAAAATGAAATCACTATGATGGATGCATTTTTGAGAAATAAATGAAGACATACTAACCCATTAATTGATTATGCTTTGAAGTGCACTCTACAGATTTGTGCCCTTCTATGTTCCAACCCAACAGAAGACAAGTAATAAAAGAAGGCTATAGATAGAATAAATTAAAGCACTATATTAAATATGCTTAATAATTAAATAGCACTTTATTAAGTGCTCTGCAGAAATTTCCCAGCTAATCTTCCCAATGTGAACTGAATACTGTAAGATACACAGTCAACTTCAGGCTCAAGGACAGTTGGTATCCATGCTGGTGTTGGACTCCAGATTTCTGCTCACTGGCCTTTGATTATACCACTCATTGATCAAACTGCTTTTCACATACACAGATATTTTGGCGTGTTTTTTGTTTGTTTTAAGTTTGTCACTTACTGGTTCACAATATGTGTTGCAAGGAATATGTTCACATGAGATGATATTCAGTTGATTGCTGACGTTAACTTTGTCAGTGCATAAACAATTCTGACACTTATCAACAAAGACTGATGAATTTGGCTATAAATTTTAAGAAAAAAAGGTTCATATGTTAATAAGATATGAAATGGTGACATACATTTCTTAACTTCAAAAAAAATCTCTAAACCAAGCAGTGGAAAAGGAAAAAATCATAAAGACTATTGGATAGTTATTTAGCTAGCCCTTTATAAAGACATTTTAAATAGTGAATTTAATTTAACATGTGTATTTACTGAAGTCCTATACAGCATTTATAAACTCAGATATTAAAAGGACAGGTTTCATACCAGTATTTGCAATAAAGCAATTACTAGACCCAACAGAATTTATTAGTAATCTAAGTCTGTTTAGAATCATACTTATTTCAAATGTTTTCATTTTTGAAGGCAGAGTCTTAAAACTGTAATAACATCCTGACAGTAAATGTGGACTGACTTTTTAAAATGTATGCACACTTAGCTCTAAAAACAAATACCTCTCTGATACTGATAAACAAGCAACTCTTCATTCTCTTTCATACACAGAAACCTTTTCTGAAAAGATTTAGGCTTTGTGAAATTGACGAACCCCTGACAGGAATTTGAAAATTTCTAAAACATTGATTGTGCTAAATAAACCTCCTCATAGCACTTCTGATAAAGTATACAAAGCGGTCTTTGAAGCATTTTCAGAAGACTGTTGAAATGGGAACTTACCAAGAACTCGGCATTCTGATGTACACAGACCCTCTTGGGAACTGTTAGCAAGCAAGGATTAGGTGGTTACACAAGGGGAAAAAACCTACCATACTTCACCCCACTCTAGTCAAACTCATTTCTTCCACGATGAATCGTAATGCATATGATCAAATACATTGGTTATTCCCTATTTCTCATAACAGATATGATATCTTATACACAAAGTATAAGAACTAATACTGCATGTGCAAAAAGGGAGGAAGATTTGTCCCAATACACACAGTCCAGTTCATAGCCAAGAATGTCCACTTAACAGGTACAAGTAGTTCCTTGTTTTAGTTACCAAGAACAGATCAGACTTTGTAAAGTCGCCTTCTACTGGGGATGTTTACATGGACGTTTTGCTAGATTAAGCTAAAACCACACTCCCAGTTAATTCTGTAGCTGTTCTTACATGTACTTACAACCAGGAAAACTGAACTTGAGCTATTTCTGATTTCACAGTTGTTTGTCATAACCATAGCAGTAGCGACCAGTGCTAATAGTAAACCATTTGTAGGATTTTTGCTGTATTTATTACTTCTTTCAATAGGCTGTTTCATACAGTCTTACTAAGTGTGATGCTAAAATACATGATATATAATGCTAATCATTAGAATGTATTTCCAAGGGACTTACCACACTGGTACACAGGACAGCACTGACCACTGGGAATATGAGAATGAACTTCAAATCCCAGTGTACACTTGGGGGCTTTACTTGTGCACAAGCTTGTATTGCATTCTGAAAAAAAAAAAAAAAAAAAAAAAAAAGAAAAAAGGAGTAAGCCAGAAAGTACACTCAATCATAGCTACTGGAAACAAGCATCCATTAAACCATTTAGGATAGACTTTCCACTGCTAGGAAACAGCCCAGATGCTCCCAAAGAAACAAATTGCAGAAAAAGAACACATTTTTCCTAGTAAATCCAGGCACTGGACGGGGTACTGTACTAGTTTATGAGACTTTTTCTACTAGGTAATTACCAAGAGTTAAAAAAGTATCACAATTCTTTGCAGAGAAGTAGTTGACAACTACTACTCCCTCCAAGGTTGCAGGTAGCTGCTGCAAAATGAAAACCCCCATAGAACTCCATAATCTACCTGCATGTTACTTCAGTGTAAATTCATTTATGTGGGGTCATTGCAATATTAAAACATATTTTCCCTAACATTGCGTAAGTTGATTTTAAAAGGCATGAGGAAAGACACTGTTTTGTGACTCCCTGCTGCAGGTCTCTGGTGCTAAACCAGTTCTCTTTTCCTTTCTATTACTAAAAGGTACAGAAAGACTAGTAACAAAAGTATAAACTCACTGCATGTGACAATGGGGCAGCAGGAGTCTTCAGAATTTACTTCGTTGACCTCATAGAAGCCTTCTCCATCACAGCTGGTCTTACTTTGTTTGGCACATTCATGAGGCTCACATACAATGCCATTTTCACCTTCCAGGCAAATACAGTCCTGACAGTCTACTGTAAACCTTTCCCCAAACTGTCATCAAAGAAAATAAAGTGTGTGATTGAATGGTTACCAATTAAAAAACCCAAACCAAACCAAACCAAAAACAGAGGTAAAAACAGGAATTAAATGTTGGGAGACCACAAAACAAGACTACACCAGTAGAGAACACCCTCGTCTCCCCATCCCCAGCCTCTACTTGAAATACAAAAGCATATGGCAGCATACCTCTCTGGGTATCTTATCCACTCCAACACAGCCTGTGAAAATATCAGAACAAATTTCTATTAGAACTCATATAACAGTAGAAGTACTGCGTACAGTCAGATCTATATTGCATACATGAAAAGGAAATAACAAAGAGAAAACATGCATGCACCCAAGTGAAGCAGCAAAACTCACCACAGGTTTTCACACAGACATCCACACCAGAGTCATACAGCATTGTTCCATTAGGACAGAAACAGCCTTCCACATGTTTAGTTGAAGTTTCGTTTTGTTGGCTGTGTGAGACAAAATGTTCAAAGGAACACCATTATTATCATAGGCATGCAGAGGAGGATTATTCCAAAAAACCTTTCACTGAAGATACAGTGGCAAATGATCTGCACATTTTCTATTTAGGTATTGTCAGTGTTCATGTTCGGTATTGCCAAATGGCATAAACAGTACAGGCACACAGACTTAGGATCAAGAGAAAAGTGGTACCAAATTTGACAGACAGATTAAGACAAGACAGGAGGTTGATTTCTCTTATCCACCTATGCATTAGATATGACTGAACAGTTATAGAAGCTGTAACTAACAGTAAAGGGATTATTTACCTTGATTTGCAGGTTATCTCTTTAACAGGACCACATGCTCTGTATTCTTTACCTGAGGGGCATTTATAAGCTGAAATGGAAGAATAAAAAGGAAGAAGAGCTCAGTAACAGTATGATGTAAAAGCCCTATGACCTTATGCCAAATAATTAAACACCGACTACTCATTTTCCTATATATCACTGACAACCTTGAGAAGCAAAAATAAAAAAAAACAAACAACAGGTATCAGTCTCTGAATTGAAGTTTTTTTATGCAATTTAGCCATGGACATATAGCATTAAGGAGATAAAACCATGGGTTTTATGCCAGCAAAACAAACTGCCTATGTACAAAAAAGCATCTACCGATACAGATGTTTCTGACACAGTCAATAGATGTATATTTTTGCAGGCTTATTATTCATTTCCACTGTTAAAAATGTTACTGGTAAATTACTTAAGGAGAGCATCTGGTGTGATTTATTGGTGTCTTCATTGCACGGAAAGTAATATGACTTAGCATTAGGATATTATTGCCAAAACAGTTCCATATAAGCTTCCCTAATTGTTCAAGATAAATGGCCAGATACTTACAGCAAACACCGTTGGTATGATTTCTCCAGTCAATGCATACGCTTTGATCAGCACAGACAGCAGCATAGGTCTGCAGACTTGAGCATTCCAGGTCTAAGTTGGGAAGTACACAACTATCAAAAACACAGGCTGCATAGTATTTTTCAGGCTGGACAAAGCTGTGGCATGGCTCAAACACACTAGAAACAGAAACATTTAGCATTATCAGCTACTGCAGAATCCATTAATTCTTCAGTGTGCTTAACATTATAATGTGGCAACAGTGGTGCTAGGAGATGCGAACGACCATTACTGAGACATTTTTAGTAAGAGCACTTGAGCACTTACCTAGATTGTAACCTTTCAACACATCTTAAAGTATTCTCCCCTCACCTACAGAACACTCAGGCACCAATAATTTCTGTCCAGGAGCTACATGAATATTATTAGAATAAACATAAACTACTTTTCTAAAGAGATTTTGTTTGATTTTTTTGGGTCTTTTCAATTCTGACATGACATTCTAAAAATTAAGATCTCTGATATCAGTTGGACTCTGTTTTCTGCTAAGTGAGGGTATAAAAAGGCAAGAGCATAGGACAGTGGTGGGCAGAGAGCGTAGAAGAACACAAGAACATCAAGAAAAGTTAACATAGCAGCCAGAGGGTTGGAAGCAAACTATCAGCAAAAAATTGACATCTACTAACAGCAAAAGGAATAGAAGCAACCCACAAAGCTACAAGAAATAAAGCAATAGTTAGAAACACTTTTGACTGAGAAATGAATCCTAAAATTGCCACTTAATTTGAAGATCAAAGGCTTATAAACACCAGAGCAATGTCTACCTTCCCAAAAGAAGCTCACAGATGGAAGATTCTTTGCAAGGCTGCACTGGGGTTGTATCGGGTACTTTTGTAGGAGTTATGCCCGGAGAGCACTGTGGTTTGGAGGGATCAACCACTTGCCAATGATCTGCCATGGTTTCACAGTTTTCTGCAATTTTTCCATTTGGCAACATGCAGTCATCTGCTGTGTTGTTATTGCAAGTACCTAAAATTGGTAAGGGGAGAGAGAATTCACTCACAGATTTGTCATCAAATTCCATTTATCTTTGTGGCACGGCTGCCATTTACCTGTCTGTGGTTTTCTAAGAGTACAAAAATTACAACAGTAAGCCTTACCACACTGTCCTTGAGTGTTGTTGCCAAACAGGCTGTAGGGCATTCTGATAGAAAAGGACAAACCATTGTAGGTCACATTCATTTTTAGTTCAGGAATTTCCACTACACGATTTATGCCTGACTTATAGATGCTCAAGCCAAACTTCTTATAAGGCAAAGACACTACCTGTTTGTTTACTGTCACCTGTTAATTAAAAGAAAACAGAAAAGAAACATGTATTTAGTTTGACTGTAGAAAACTGACCATTCCTTTGCACTGGTGATAAAATGTAAAGACAAATAATGTGCTTTTAGTTTGCAACAATTGTTCCTATGTTTCATTTTACATTACTGGAAAGCCAAACTTTTAATCTCTGAGCCAAAGAAAAGGCTTATCAGCCACTGATAAATTAGGCTCAAATTCAGGGTTTAAATCAGCTAAATTCTAATCCTCAACAGCTTTATTATAGTCACTATGGCACTGAGGACGCCCCATGAAAGTGCAATATAAAATTACCCTAAATTCCTAGTGCATGCAGTTTTACCTTTCTTGGCATAAAGGGAACATGCTTGTAGGAAAGTTAAATTAAATAAATAACCCAAAATTTTTATTATCTATTTAAACACAATAGCTATTATATACCTATGAAACTAACCCTACTACTTTTTCTCAGCAATGGTAGATGTCCTTGCTTTGGAGGGGAAAAAAAGGGGTCTAAATGTTGCAAATTTTCAACGATATCCTGCAATCTAACTTGTAATATTCCTACACAGTACTGTATGAAAATAAACCAAACAAACCTCACAAACAAAAGCCTAAAACCAAACGCTTCTCACCCAGTTTTGAAGCCCCAAAGCTGGGACATGATGTTTATCCATGAAATAAACACACAAAAGCCCCTATTCTGGAGAACTGAAAAGGTGACCCCAATCAAAGCTAGTATATAATATTTTTTTTAAAATGCTTAAGCCCAGTACTTCATTGTTATGTCTAGTTTATGTTGTATCCTCCCATTAAACATTTATTCTTTTCCTTTGTTACACTGATTATAATCTATTTTATATCCTTAACTCTTAGCAATTTGTCTACACTAGCATATTTAGGAGAGATAAGGCAATGCAAATATTTGAGATACAAAAGGTAAAAAGTTGTACAAAATTTCCCCATATTCAGCATCAAAAAAACAGTCCTTCAAAGCAGATCTATTTTATAATCCAAATTGGTACTAAATCTAAAGCACATAATCCTCTTGCATTTTTTTCTCTAACATGATGAATATAATTATCAGGTTGACACTGTATTAATATTTTAATCAAGAATTCAAAGGTAATATTTTCCAATACCTCTACTTGCAGAGTATTTGGTTTGACTGTTGCTATGCGCACTTCCTGAGTCTCGTGTCTCACAATGAGTGTTCGAGGACAGGAGACTACATCCCGTGTATCACAATGGTAGTTATCAATGTAGACACCAAAGTTGTCAACTTTCTTAGAAATCTCTTCCACAAGGATGTATGTACAATTTCCCTGATAGCTGTAATACAGTCCATCAAAAGTCATGTAATGTGGGTCTCCCCAGCCAGTGCAGTAGCCTGCAAAAACATACAGCTAGGTTAGCTTCTTCCAGCAACATACAGAATCAGAGCAGACTACAAAGTCTATAGGTGTAGGAATCATCTCATCCAACTTCAATTATTTAAATTTTCAAAGCGTGTATGTCAATGCATGAGCTTATTATCTAAAATACGTCAATAATAGAGGAAAAACAGGCACATTCAGGGCACAGTTCATGCAACATTTCTGATAGACAACTGAAAATAGGACTAATTGCACCCTAGATATACCTTTACCGATAGTCTAAACAAGCAACTTACATGTAGGCTTCCAGCCTATAGATGTCTGCATGTGGATATTTAAATCCTGCCTTGAGAGACCAGTTTATTCTACTAACGCAATAGTTATGTAAATATTATGGCAAATTAAGCAAAACCCCCCAGTTTGCTAAAGAGAATAAATTAAGCACTCCAAACAGACCAACACTAGAAGTCTGATGGTCACAGCCTTGTGCAATACTTGTCCCATGATAAATATTGTTGCTCTTGACATTAGTATTGTTCCCACAACAGATAAAATATTCAACAAAATATATACTTACAATCACACTCCCAGTGCCAACAGCATCCATCCTTATCAAGAACTTGCACAGGAGAAAGCCCATTGGCACATGTTGGTTTAGGAGGTGGCTCACAGATTACGGGAACCACCTGGACTATATTATCTTCTACACATATTGCCTTAATGCACTCACAGAGCCACCATGACTCACCTGGCTGTATTTGGAAAGGGGAGGGGGGTGGGGGGTGGAGAGAGAGAAACCTTATGAAGCAGTCGGACTGACAACAGTTATGCCTGAATCTCTTTTGCAGAGTTTTAAGCCACCATATGTTTATTAACAATTTCCTCCCCACCTGAAAATGGGGAGGAAGTACAGCATTCAGCACCATCAAGGTCTGCAAGATGAGCTAGAACTACTGAGAGCTGCTAAGTGAAAAGCATTACTTATAAAAGTCAAGCCAGTAACCTGAAGTGGGAATTGCATTTTTTAGTTTCAGTTAAGTTAGATGTCTGATCTAATCTCATCACCTACACTCCCTCTCTAATCAACAGTGAATGACACTGATCAGTAACAGTGATCAATATATGATGAATCTCCTTCCATGAATACTGAGAACAGATTAACAGCTAAAGCTACAGTGAACACTGGCTATCTGGGGAGTAATGTCTAAGGTGATTACATACAGGCATTGTGACTGTATGCATTTTTTCTGTCTTCAATGTATAACTTTTATCCCTGTATCCCATGTATAATTTGCCACGTGTAACTTTTATCCCTGCAGATCTACTGAGCGAGTTGGTAGACATCTAAGCTGTGAGGAGGCTTTAGAAACATACAAGACATTAGCTTGTTTGTGTCAGAGGTGAACAGTTCCAAAAACTTCAGAAACCTCAGTCATAATTCATGACCATTTGGATGTGTTGATCACAGTCCTCTCCTGACATTAGCTTGTTTGTGTCAGAGGTGAACAGTTCCAAAAACTTCAGAAACCTCAGTCATAATTCATGAGCATTTGGATGTGTTGATCACAGTCCTCTCCTGAAACCAGACTGTGACCAAGCAAGGCTCATCACAAATTTAGACTAGTTCAGCCCTGTGGTTTCACGTTGGGCTGCACTATAAACACACAAACAACTTTCCCCCACTCTGAAAATACTGAAAAAAAGAAAAAGAAAAAATAGGGTAGCACCATTTAGTTAGCTCTGCATCAAAGCCATCCTACAGTAACGAGAAACACTGAGCTGTGACCTAACTCCTTGAAGAAAGTCTTTCTGAAATTATCCCTCAAGAACTATTAGCAGTATATAAGCTAACAAACCAAATACTATCAGAAGTCATGATGATACCCAAGAAAATCAACGAAATAGAATGGAATGATACTTCCTTTTCTGTACAGATTAATACCTACTCTGTTTTCTTCCAACACTGAAATTATGTGTCTAGTCTCCACCCAACCCAGAATAACAAAAAAGCCTCAAAAAGATCTACTCACTGCATAAGATTCATTAGGGAAAATAGAACAATTTCTTCCAGGAGTAGCTGATGGTAGACTTGTAGCAGAACTTGAAGCACTGACTGGAGTAACTGTACTGTACGTAGAACTTCCTGCAATAGTGACTGCACTTGATCTTTCAGTTGTCCAGTAAGTACTAGTTGAGCCAGGGGAAACAATTTCAGTGGCAGTGGTAGTTCCAGGGATTACAGTAAAACTACTAGAAGTGGTCCCTGAAGTAGTGGTAAAAGATTCTGTTGGAGTTGTGCCAGAGGTAGTAACTGACACAGGGCTGGTTGAAACTGAAGGCGGTAACACAGTAGTGCTGGCTGTAGGCCCTGGGGATGGTGGTGCTGTGGTTGTGGTGCTGAC
>JAVJGJ010000002.1:35269778-35287753 GCA_035590215.1 Microhierax caerulescens | reverse complement strand
CATTCTCTCCAGCTGAAGGATGAGGTCCAACAGCAGCAAAAGCAAGATCTGCTGTCAGCTCAGTATCTGTCTAAGCTGGGCAGAGGCACCAGGAGAAAACATCTCCTTGGAGCGCTGTTGAGTCAGAGAACACAGAAACTTCTACACTGGACTCACTCTGAAACAGCCAGCCCAAGGGCTACCTCTGGGCACATGCCATTTCAGTGAATGCACA
This sequence comes from Microhierax caerulescens, assembly GCA_035590215.1. Taxonomy (NCBI): domain Eukaryota; kingdom Metazoa; phylum Chordata; class Aves; order Falconiformes; family Falconidae; genus Microhierax; species Microhierax caerulescens. The sequence continues at coordinate 35,287,539 of JAVJGJ010000002.1, read as the reverse complement.
ACTACCCCCACCCTCATCTCATACAGAAGGCGCAAGTTAAGATGCTCCTGGACCTTCACTTCTCCCACAACAAGGCAACACACAAGAGCACAGACCAGGCACGTACCTGGAGGTGACAGGGTGGCAGTGTATGTCGGTGTGGGTACAGATGTGCTTGCAGTCATTGGGGTAGTTATTGATGTGGTAGGAACAGTCAATGTTGTCCCCAGGCTGCTGCTGCTGGTGCTGCTGGGGGGCATCGTGGTGGTGGCAGTGCTGCTGGGAAGCTCTGATGATGTTGGTGTGGGAGCGGTTGTCGATACAGGTGGAGGGGAGACTGTGCTCGTTGTGGATGAAGATGGGGCTGTTTGAAACAGCAGGGAGAGAGAAAACAGACAAAGCTGCAATTATGGATGTGTGTGTCACTATATCCACCGAATAGAAGTCAAATGTTAGGCAGCTGCCACAAACCTATAGCAGTCAGCCCACTCTTAGTAAATGCCTGTATTATTAGGCCTTTGTTTCTGAACCCAGAAAACAGACCAGTTCCAAATCAATGCATAGACAGGGTCATGTCAATGCTTTACTAGCAAAGAAACCGGGGGTGTTGCTGTTGTTATTCTCACTAAATTGAAAATACCAACCAAGGTAAGACTTGAGGAGGAGTAAGGCTCTGTGAGGCTTTATATTTCTGCCTTATTACTTAGAATAGCAAACCATCTCATGGAGTAAGAACTGAGTAGACGATGCTGTGGTTTGGCAGGGAAGTATGCCCAGGAATATGTTTCTGCCTTGTGGTCATGTAATGTCCCTGTAGTGCAATGTCAGCCTGATGAAGAAGTTCAAAGAGTACTTGTGGATCTCAGCTGCCAAAGACCACAGTTAACAGCAAATGGCAGCCTGCAGGGTGAAACTGTTCTTGAAAACCTGCCAGGGGAATCCTTCTTTTCTAGATCCATAACCACAGGCAAAATTTAGCACTGACAAAGGGAAAGCAAGAAGAGAAATGGAAGGAATTCTGCACAGCCCCACCAGACAATACCTAAAACGATGCTACTCTAAATCAAGGCCTACTCTAGTCTCACAGAATGGGTCCTTCTGGGAATCTTTCTCCAACAGAAGCTTCAAACACTGTAAGTAAGACTTCTTGCCAGATCTATTATCTGCTATGTAGGTGACACACATTTAGTAGCTGACTGCCCTTTAATTTCTCCTATGTCAAAGCAAGAACAGAGAGTATTGGTCTGCTAAATACCTGCAGAGGTTGAAGTTACTGGGGTGCTGACTGATGGTGTGAATTCACTTGTGATGGTTGGGGTGGGTATTGGTGTGGTGGTAATTGCTGTTGGCTGTCTGGCTGTAGTGATGGTGGGTACTGTTGTGCTGGTGGTAATGGAAGTTGCAGTTGCTGTTGGAGTCGGTGTAATCTCACAAGAAATTTCATGCCACTCACAACAGTTTACTCTGATTTCATAATTATAGCAAAGTTGCCATATAGTTGCATCTTGCTCCTCATTTTTACAGATTAGTCCATATGTGACATTGCATTCTACTTTCTGGCCAAGTTCCTCTAAGCTCATATCAGGATTATCTTTAGCTCTGCATTCAATGTCTTCAGGAGCTTCACATATTTTGTTTCCATGTTCATTTCTTATTGCATCATAGGTTTCATAGTCACCGCCATCTTCTTCAGGTTTACTAACATCAAACCACTCGGTCCAATTGCAGATTAATACAAAGCATGGAGCTGCAAGAAAAGACAGAGATTCAGCATCTAGGCTTAAAGAGAACAGTCTGAGAATATTGATTTTGTATTCTATTCCATTAAGGATTACAGAATGCATTGCAACTTGTCATTTTTCCAGAAGAAGAGAGTTCCAAAATTGGTTCTGCATTACCAGGTTTCTCAACAGGAAGCTTCATATCAAAATAAAATGGCCATGCTGAAGCCTTTAAAGGTCTTCCTTCTCTATATACTTATAATGTTTCTGATTCTTTAAAAACTATTTATTTTTGTTTAAAATATATTTTTCTGTTGTGGCTGTCTTTAATTTATTCTTACTTTAAAAGTTCCTTTGACATTTTTAAACTTAGTTTTCTATTTAACACTTACTTGTGCTTGCTGGAGGGCTTGCAGTGGTAACTGAAATAGAAAAATAGATTACTCCATCATCTGTAAGCTTTATAAAAAAAATAGTTTTAAATATCCTTATTATATATTTTTGCTGAGAGTACTGAGACAATTTCTACTATTCTAGCAGGATATTGAGATACTAAGATGTTTTTCAGAATTAGGAAGGCACTCTGTACACTTACAGTTACAGTTTCTTCCATGAGAAGTAAATCAACTCAAAGTGTTAAAAATTTTTCTTAGTGTGATAAAACTATTCATAAGTATTGTTTAATCTGTCTCAGCTATAAACCCATATACTTGTACATTCCATCTTTAAAGCATTTTCCTTCAAGAAAATAATTTTTAGATGCACACGTCTGTTGAAGATTTACCTGTGGTGGTAAGAGTACTGGTAGGAAAGGAGGTTGAAATGATTGTAGGTGAAGTAGATGTTGGACAAGGATAAATACTCCCAACAACTACAGAACCATTTTCTGCACAAATGTATGTAGTACATATGTTGCCATCCTGTATTTGTGCAACAGTTTCACCCACTTCATAACTCGTTCCATTGATGACACAAGGACACCCTGCAAGAAAGAGCTTTACTGTGTAATTTTTCTACTACCACATAAGAGACAAAGGCAAAATACTTACAGACAAGTAAGAATTTATATGAATCATGCATGCTCCTTTCAGAGCTATACCTGAAGCTTAGATCTATACTCTGTACTAATTTATCTTTAGACTTAGAGGAACATTACAACATATTTAATAAATCCCTATATAAATTGTCCAGAAGAACAGACTTCCAAACCAAGTTTTAAGATGTTCTGTAAGAATTAACAATTGCAAACTACTATCTAACACTTTTCTATAATACTACATGTTCTGGGAGTGCAAACACTTATAGTGAAATCTACTGCTTTGGACATGGGACATGGGGAGAAAGAAAAAAGGGACATGAGAGAAGGGTTAAACAAGAAGTACTAACAGCAAGGTTCAACAAAAGTGCTGCCCAATTTTCTTTGGCCATGACTTTCACTTATTCCAAATCAGTACTAAATCTTTTGTAGAGACAGACATAGCAGACCTATGCATGTTTTCTTTTTATTTGTAGAAAAATCCAAATATTATTTACCTGGGACTGGTGTACACTGTATGGATCCTGAGGGTCCACAGACACTAGAAGTAAAATTTGCAAAAATTAAAATGTTGCAGGTTGTTTTATGGCACCTGTTAGCAGACCCAAGAGTAGAGAAATGTAGAAATTTGTACTTATCTCCATTCACACTACTGGATATTTTTCTGGGTGTAGTATCTTCCAATATTGCCTATCATAATTCAAACTAAGTCACCACTTTCATTCTCTAAGTACAGCATCTTAAAACTATCACAAAGTACTTTGTGTGGCAAGTTACAACAGTGCAATAATAACAACTGTTTTTCAGATCAGTGAACTTACAGCTCAATCAGGGTTTTGTTACTATGTGGAGTCAAAGATGTCAGAAGGCTCTAGGAATGAGCAGTTAAGACTCAGCTATCTCTTTCAGGGCTAGTACAGATAATTTCAAATTACAGTGATTTTTAAATCCCAGTTTTAAGTGAGAATGCAGAGAATGCAAGGCAGAGTGACCCCTCTCTTCCCAAAGTGCCATGAGAATAAAAAGGTTGTTAGAGAGATGCATCCAGGTTTCATGCCATTGTATTATGTATGACACTTCAAAGAGTATATTTAATGAATTTGTTAATACACTTATTATAATGACACTATCAACCTGAATTCTGGATAACTATGGGTTTGGAAAATTATGAATGGAAGTTTAGAATCTGTATGTATTTTAAGTGCAGCATTTTTGAGTTTAAGTCTCAACTAGTATAAATGGTATTGTTCCTCTGATTTGTATAGATAAATGCTAAAATATACCAGCTCTTCAGTTGAAGTTGCATCTCTATTTGCTTGAGGCCCAGTAACATAAATAAGAATATATAAATTATTTCCTGAATTACTGCAAATGTTTTTGCATTTTTTATATACCATATTGTACAGTTGTCTTCTGTGGGTATTTCCTGCCCAGGGAGAACAGGAGTTCCATTGATGTAACACCAACATTTATCTTCAGTCACACATTCCTTTGTCTCTTCATTATAAACAGGCTTGTCCTCAGGGCATCTGGGGTAGCAACCTGTTGATGACAAGTAGAACAATATATAGGATGAAGAAAAAGTATAAAGAACTAACTTGATGATAGGACACCTACTGAAGGTAAAAGAATCAAACATAGTGAAAGAAATAAAGATTAAATCAAAGTAATCCTTGGACAATTAGTCTTTCCAAAATCCTTAAATCAAACAATTCTCATTGGTAATACTGGGGTGAGGAGACTTAAATAAGAGTTTAGTCAGGGAAACTAGGGAAGTTGTTTTTACTCAGTTCAAGATCTTGGAGAAAACCCTAATTTACATTAATTTCTATGGGCAGCTTATAATTTTAAGACAAAAAAGCATCCTGATTTTTCTATGAAAATTGAAATGTGATCAGTATATCAATAATACTTTTGTGAAGAATATGGAAGAGGATTCATTAACAAGCAGGTTTTTCAATACATTTATTGGAACACTAGGCCTTGCTTATGTGCCTTTAATAGACCAGATATCCCCACCCCAGTTAATTTATCTGCATTTTTCTGTACCTTTGGCCAGTGACCCAAATCCCACCTGCAAGGGGTTAACTGTCTGTCGAGTCTCATTGCATTTTTCATGCAAACACACTTTAAACCCCATTTTTTTCATGCAAATATACTTTTAAAAAATTGTGTCCCACCTCCAAATAAGCTCTTATAAAATCAAATACTTAATTACCTGAAGTCCTCTTTATATTGTCCTGGAGTTCTAAATAGCCTATGAACTGAACGACTATGCATTTAACTGGTACTTAAAAGTCACTTCCCACTGCCAGAGTACACTAAAGGTGTCCTAACAAAAGTAACTGTTCTCTATATTTCCACTGAAGATAAAAAACAAAAATAATTTAGAAAACTAACTGGATATATAAAAATGTGCCTTCTGACACTTCCCAAGTCTTTCTAGTAATCTATTTCAAAACATACAGTTAACTATTTTTTTTTAAATACTATGGTTAGGATTTTGGAGAGGGTTTCTTTTTGTTTTGTTTTGTTTTCTTATCAGCAGTTCAAGGATTAAAATAAAAAAGTCAGACTCTGGACATTTCTTTCCAATCCCTAAACTAGAGAGAACTGCTTCCAGTCTAGACCAGAAAAGACTGTGTGGCCAAAAAAGTGGAAAAACATGGCTGGTTTCTCCAGCTTTATCAGGTTGTAAAACAGAAGATATTTGTAGTGTCATTCATACTCTTGAATCATTGTAGTCCTCATGATGTGAAATTCCTAATGACCCAGTTTTATGGGTGTCAGTAATGTAACTATTAGCCGCTGATGTTCAGAAATAATAAATGATATTATAGGAAACATTTATGTAAGACTGGAAACAAATTCAATATAACAGATTTAAGAACATCTTGTCAAGCTGACTGACTATTCCATATTAATTATATGATACCTGGGCACAGTTATATGAAATAAAATACAAAAATGGCAAGGACTTTATTACCTTCCAGGTATGATACTGAAAAATTGGTGCTGACATTATTAATCATCCTGCAGGTCATGACATTACTGCCACAAGGCTCATAGTGCCAGTCACACTCATTACGAGGGTTGTAGTAGTCACAAAATATCGCTGATGAGGAAAAAAGAGAAGCTGATTAAAATACAGTTGCCAGAATGCAGCTCTTTAAAGTGAACGCAGGTCTTTAAAGGTACAAGCCAAATGAACTTTCATGCTAAGCCAGCAAAATTTCTCTTGAGGTATAGGACCTGGACTTTCTGCTGCTGTATTTAAACAAAAGTATAGGTCAAAACTCTGGAGGCCAAGATTTTCATATTAAACACTCAAGATGCAGGGTGAAATTTTTTGATTCAAATCACAAAAAAAGTAAAGAATTAGTGTTGATTTTAATTGAAAATTAAGTGTAAATTTCTGAGAGTATTTTTCTTCCCTAACTACTAGCAAACTCCTGAAAACTCTTGCAATGTGTTTACAATAGTTTACCTTGCTGTATCACATGCATGGAGAGTCTCCTCCAGCAGGCCAAGAGGAAGCATATGAGACATTATGGATACAACTTAAAACAGAATTAAGCTTAGGTGACTATGAACAGAGGAAGGAGCTTTTATAAACTTAGACATCGGAGCTGATTTAAATTTATATCTTCTGGTTCACTGACCTCTTGCACTTCAAAACTACAACAGTCTTAATTTTAAATCAGAATGAAATTTGATTTTAGCACTTTTTGGGGAAATACTAATCTAACTATTATTTTACATTATTTTATGACATACTGGTATGAGCATTAAGACCACTAATGGACACCACTTAACGTACTCAATACTGACTAGGTTAATCTACACAATAATACTTCCATATATTTTTGCTAAAATAAATTTTTAAATAATTTGGAAAAAAGAGAGAGGAGAAAGATAATGGGAGTTGCAGTTAACCATTTATCAAGCAAAATGGCAGGATTACTTGAAACCTAGCTGAGGGAGAGAGAGAGAGAGAGAGAGAGAGAGAGAGAGAGAAAGGAGTAGAAGAAAAAAAAAAAAAGAAAGAAAAAGAGAGAAAGAAAACAAGCAGCAGAACCAGAAGAAAAATAACAACAAAAAGAAAAAGGCAGGCTGAATAAAAAATAATTCGAATATAAACATTTACTAGTTCTGTTTGTTCCCTAATATGCTGCAAACACAAATTGCATTGCATAGCCAGCATGACCTTGCAGTGATAGCATTCATCATTTATTTGCTAGGCTTTCTGACAGCAGCCAGAAAGATACAGTTGTGTTTAACTGTTACTCACGGCATATATCAGGAGTTCTCCAGAAAACGCAGGCCTGAGCCTTTGTACATTCTTGAGCATATGCAGCAACTGCAGAGCAGAAGCACTCACAATCTCCACCACTGTCACAAGAGCAGGCATCATGAACACAAGCTTCATAGAAAGGAACTGGGTCCACCTGTTGGGGAAAGAAATGATGCCCCAGTTCATCTCCAAATTAGTTTTCAAACTACTAAGCCTGAGAGATCTCTTGAGATATGGTAATTGAGCTGAGCAGGAATTAAACTGTTTCTTAGAATTACCAAATCGCAAACAAACATTATGGGCTTGAAGCTGCTTTATGTATTTTGGACAATAATAGATTTAAAGTAATATAGTACCTTCACAAATTGCTATGACTGAAAAAACAAAACAAGTGTCACTGGCAGTGCCCACGTTTTCTAACACAGTTCCATTTTACTGCTATCAAAACGGATTGATGCTAATGAAGTCTGATCTTCCAGCAAGCTTTGCCAACCAAGTGGTGAACAGTATCAGAAAGGCTGCACTTCATAGCAAATATGAAGCAGAGAATTTTGTGCTTGCCAGTTTTTGGAGTTTATCCAATGACACATTAGCAAAACATTTCCACATTTTTTGCTTGGGACTGCAAGAGGAGAAACTAGGACTGGATTTTAGCTGCTGAAGGAATCATCATAGAAATACATATTAAGTTAATTAAATTAGTAATTCTTTGTGACTTTTCCACTGTGAGTTAAAAAAATCTGTTGATAATATCACCACACTTCAGAAAAGAGACCAGAAATGGAGAGGAGTGTTCTCAGTGTCCTGTGCTCTGGAAGCCGTGGGCCTGTCATAGTGTATGCTATGACAATTTGGAGGCACAGTACTAGCAGCTAAGCCTGTCTAAACTGTGCGATGTCAGTGGTTTCCAAGATCCCTTCAGTAGGTTGAATATTACAAGGAGCAGTGGTCTCTTCAACAGCCACCCTTCAAGTATAGTATGCATTTCTGTCAGAAGATGGATCTGATGCTCGCAAGGCCTTTCAGAACTTAGGGTATTGACAGTACCTCAACAAGACATGGTGCAACTGCAGTACTCATGGACCTATGCAGCCGAGATTTAAGAAGCTGGCTTGCACAGCAGTAGCAGTGAAACTGGTGATTAATATGGGCTTATAAAGCCAGGGCTGGCACCACTACTGACAGAGTCCCATTGCCACAGATATTCAAAGTGCTCTGACTAAGTTGAACTGCTTGATTTAATTGAAGGTCACTCAATTAAATTGAGTTTTATGGTTAATACTTAACCATCTCTTCATTCATTTCTGATGGTCTCTCTGCTTCTGCAGTAACAGAAATGCATTGTGCTGTTCTGTCACTACCCTCTACAAACCTTGGAGTGACATATTTTAAAGACTTCACTCTGGATGATGCTGCATTCTTTCTCTGCCCAGGACTTTCGATGTGGTTTCACATCACAGGGCTTAATTTCTTGTGTGACATCTGGGCACATGGAAGACTGTTTCCAGGAATTCCCAAACTTCAGAGCATTAGTCTCCTGCAGCCCATTCCTTGTTGTGAAGTCATTGTTAGACTTGTCATCAAAGTTCCCACACAGACCACACACTTTGCCCTGGAAAAGAAAACATATCCACAGCTTTTAAATATACCGTGAAAGTGAGAAACAGATTCTAGTAAAGTAAGAGCAAAGCATTGACATTAAAAAGGACAACTGATTCTTGTGCAAATGACATATTTTCATCTTCCAAATCCATTGTACAGAAATTAAACCTTTATTTGTCTGTATACTCAGCAAACTATTCAGCTGCCATGTCTTCCCTCCTTGAAACCAATTGTACCTAGCGTATTTCCATGTTTACAGCAGCCTTTCTTCCAACTTGCAATGCTAAAGAGAGGCTAAGCCTCCATTAGCTGAGAAGAATTAATTTATTTTCCATTCTTCACAATTTATCATAACTGAGCTATTAATACAAGCCTGAGGGCATTTCATTCTGCTCAAAACTGTTTTTATTAAAAGCTTCTAACTTCTAACTAAAAGCAACATTTCTTCATCCATGACAAAAAAATGACAGGAACTATTTTTTCTTGAAAGTATTTAGCAACTTACCCACATCAGTGAATGTTTGGTAGCACTATTTAAGGAACATCAGCCCCCTCAAGCAACAGTATGTCCCTGTTTATACAACCCCCACCTCCTCATTCAGCCCAGCGAATTCAGTACTCTGTAATTCAGCGTGCTGCTTTTCAGAAGTCAGAACCATCTCCATCCATTGCATAGGAAGTTTGGTTTTAACTAAACTGACATGGCTGAGATTCCATGCAGGTTTCTAAGTGCGTGTACAGTCAGTTCGCATCCTCTATGTTACTTTGGATGCTTGGCTCTTAATATTCGTAAACTCAGAATGCCTTAGATGTTTAGCTTTATTGCAAACATATGCTGTGCATTCTCTGCAATGCATTCTGATGGACTGTAAGGAACTCCAGTAGTACCTTTGCAAGCTGTGGTAGTAACAATGCAAGCTAATCATCAATATGTAGAGGATATAGGAATTTAACACGGAACCAGAATAAAAGAACATATATGTTTTCTTATCACATATATCTATTCATATTACTAATTCAGAAAAAAAGAGACAGGTCCTAACTTTGTAATTAGGGGTCAGCTTGATGAAAACAGTAGTCTTCTTATCCCAGATAAGCATCACTCCATTGCTAGCCTCAATAACGAGGTAGAAGCCTACTGTCTTGTTCCAATAACGCACATCATCACCAATATCTCGCTGGATTTCTTTATAATCTTTGTTCTCCAATTTCAGTTCAGTTTTCTGAAAGATGAAGAGAAAGTTATAACACTAATTTTCATGATGTGATAAAATATTAGATGCTTGTAACAATACAGTTCATTCTGAAACCAATAGCTCAAAGTCTGGGGTGACTTTTCAAGATGACAGGAAGTGCTGTAGCACTTTGAAAGAGGTTTCAGTACCTGAGAAACTACACCTTTACAGATTAATTTGATAGGGCCTCTAACCTCTCCTTGTTATAGCTGCTTTTACAGATGTGACTTTGGAGCATTACTTTTGAAATACTTGAATACCATTATATACTCACTGAGTATCATTACTCACCCCTAGAAACATTTTAATAGCCTTTGAGCAGGTGACTCCTGTAGTTCCACAAGGAACATTCTCTGTGATGATACTGAATGAGCCGCTGGAATTTTTGTCACCACAAAAATCCTATTGAAAAAGGGAAAAATGAGCATAAGAAAATTAGGTAAATACATAATTTTTAGTTCAATCCCATAATAATTACAATAATATAAATCTCCACAATGTATAATTGTTACTGCTGCATCATATGTGAAATCCTACATACATATATTTTTACAGATGCACAAACATATACACATATGTCTCTGCATACATATAAATATCTAACAGTCTTTTGTGTGGTAAAATCTGAGAAACAGGTGGGACAATAACACAAAATGAGGAATATATCTTTAAATATAAATATCTTCTTTTGTAGACTCAGAATTTTAATTCATTCCATAACTGATAATGAGCTGTTACCTCTCAGTATAAAGTAGTCCTGTTACATACAATTTATGACCACAGTATCAGAAAAAAATCTCGACATTCACACAGCTTGCCTACACTGAAAATACAGAATTTATCTTGGCAGAATGTGTAAACTCCTCAGGAAAAGTGATGGCAGGCAATAAAGAATGACAAAACCACAGAGGAAAGTAGATCTTCCAGGCAATCAGATGACATTTCAGCCCTCCCGATGAGCATTACCTGAGTAGCCACATATTCACAACTCCCATCAAAGTCATAGAATTTTCCATCAAAGGTGATATAATGGCCACTTCCATATATCATACAAGTCCCGTAGCACACATGTTCAGTGCAGCTCCAAAACCCTTTTTGGCAGGTACTAGAAGAGAACAGAAAAGTGAAATTTTCAGATCTCACCAAGAGTGTGCTGTCTGGAAAACTGCAGAACAAACCAAGAAGCCACCAGATACATGATAATGTGCACAATATCCATGTCAGTGTTGTAGAAGTACCATCTTCTGTAGTTTATCCTGCTTTCTAGCTTGTAACATAATTTTTAACTCTGACCAGATACAATTTTTTAGATCTGATAGTGTAAGTGCTTCTATTTTAAAAATGAGTGCACTTTTCCAATAAGAGATGCCTACTGAAAACAGAGGTAGCTGTCACACCAATATTTTCAGCACAATCTACTGAAAACAGAGGTAGCTATTACCCCAATATTTTCAGCACAATCTACATTTCCTTAGATAGCAAAAAATATGCCTAAAAATAAAGGTTTATACTTGCAGCTATTGCAGCGACTACAGTACATAAAAGTAGACATGACCACTAATTTACTGCATAGAATATATTCTAGAAGACAGTACAGAATCATAACTTACCAGGTGTTGCAGTCCACTGTTATCTTCTGTCCAGAAGAATACCACTGGTTGTTATGAAAGCATGGGCAGTCCTTCTCCTCAACACAGCCCCCTTTCCCATCATCAAATAGACCATCAGGGCACACACAGCCTGAGACACACTCTGCCTGAAACTAAGGAATATAAGGAGAAATTGTTACTTTATGAAAAAGCATTACATTTTTATTTCACTTCTTCATAAACACTCTTGTAAAAACTGCATTCATAACCAAACAGCCTAATATTGACTAGCTTTAGAAGGTTTTTCTTTCTGGTTTTCTAGTTCTTTTCTATTGTTTTTTGTTTCCTTAAGAACCCAAATCAAATTTCATCTGGGAGGTAGGATCACTGAAGACACAGTAAAAAAAAAAAAAAAAAAAAAAAAAAGAGAGAAGGAAACAGTAAGGGTAATCATCATGAAATTGACAACAGAGTAATATCATTGGGGAGAAAGTAAAGGAAGATTAAACCCTAGAGAAATAAACTGTTAGTTACAGCTGCATTTTCTGTGTTGCAGTGCATCATTTAAGGAATACAGAATAAAGGAAACAACATGGAGAAAAACTGAATACATACATAATCAGTTCGAGGAGTATGGCAGCTAAGTTGTATAGGTGTTTGCGAAGACCACTTTGAGGATGCATTGCAGTCAAAGTACGTCTTGTTAGAAGAACATTCTGTTGCCCCTGAAAGATACATTTTTAGTTTAGATGAATAAAGAAAAAGCAAAAGAAATGTGTGTGAAAGGCGGTTGTTATTGAGACAGAAATCTCAGGGTATGCCTATCCTTACGAAAAAAAAAAGAGGCTTAGCGAAGACAGAACAAAGTGCGTAACTGTTTCACATAAAAAGAAAAAACAAACATGCAAAAGAAATAAGTGGAGAATTCAAATGGAAAGATGTAGGTTTGGGTTTGGAGGTTGGGTTATGGTTTTGTTTTATTTTATTTTGCTTTACAGAATGTCACTTACCTTTCGTTCTTATTGTGACTGAGGTACACTGGACCTTTGCATTTCGGCAAACACTAGAAAAGTGAAGTAGAAATTAAAAAAAAAAAAAGCAAGCTCAGTGCCTTCAATTTAAATCTAAGGATTTTTTAACATAAATTTGAGAGTATTTATCAGATATTTCTGCATAATTTCTACTGATATTTCAAGGTGAACTCTACTGATGCGCACTCATGAATTTTCACTTGAAGAAAACATGTAGCAAGGCTTCAGGCTACATGTACAGAAAAGTTACTTTTTTTAAGGAATGACAGTTATTCTATTAATCCTTACTAATATGCTTTCTGATGACTCAGGAAACAGATAATAATGATAATTTAAATCAAAGCCTTTTTTGGAACACAATATGTTTTCATGCCTATTCAACACATACACTGCAAATCTGTTGGCCTGTATGCCTCATTTGCCTGATGAGGGAAAGAAGTACTTCACAGTTTGCACTGATGATTCATGCAGCGAACTTCTGTCAGAGTTCATGATTAAAAATACCCAAATCATGAAAGTTGCTTTCAAAATTCTATACTACTGCAAATACATATCAAGGGGATGTTCCTCCAGCGGAACAGTTTTCTGACAGAAAAGGAAACAGCAACATAAAATTATAGCTGACCTTTTATTTTCCTTTTACCCCTCTGCTCAACAAAGCCCTACTAACAGTGCAGCTTCAGACTGATGTTTATCTATGAAGGCCAGAACTCACACCTCTAAACAAAGCTGCATCTCTCAATTATTAGTAAATTACATTGCAACAGGATGATGCTTTGCTCAGCCTGAAGATGGTGTGAAATGTATTACAAACGTTCATTAAAGCACCAAAAAAAGTTAAGCAGCTTAAACCTAATAAGCAAAATTTAAAAGGACCTTTATCCCCACAAACAAGAAGCCACAATAGAACATACCAACGTTCTCCATCTTTTGTGACATATTCCCCTGGTTCCAGGTATGATCCTTTGTAATAGCATGGGCACTTGGAGATGGGCACACAGGTACCCTGGTTATCCAAGTATGTATTATATGGGCAGCCACAGCCATCCACGGGAGTGAAGTCTTGCAAGCAATGCTTTTCACCATCAATAAGGGAACGGCAGGTTTGCTGGCACATTGTAAGATTGTAAAGGAAGATTTGATTTCCCGGGCAGGTAGACACTTCACTAGCTGGTAGGAAAAGAAACAAACTGATAAATAAGGAATGCAGGATGAACAACTTAACCTTGACATTTCCATTTTGATTTCTTTGGCTGTGCAGCATATAATGCTAAAAATATTCCTTTAGATTTTATGAAAGTACAAAAATATCGTAAGTCACAAATAATGGTAGCCTAACTTTGCTTACCAGTTGAACACTTCTTTTTAACTGCTACTATTAGTTTCTAGTTTCATAGCCGTATTTGTTTCGCATACTGATAATCAGAGAGATCACAAAACAATAAACTAGGCTCAATAATACTGTACGACTGATGAAAAGAAAGCATAATGATAAAGACATTGATAAGTAAAGACAACGTAAAAGCCATGATGCTGGAATTCCGTTAGTCAAAGCTAGAGGGAGCATTATTGTTTAAACTGGGGAAAGAAGGTGAAAGTGAAAAATATTGGCTCCTACTTTTAAATGCCATGAAAAAATTACAGCTAAAGAATATAACACAAATTAGTAAACACTACAAGCACTGTCTCTTTTAAGTCCATTAGACATTTCTCAGATACTCCAAACCCCTTAACACTGAGATCACTGAAAGCCAAATTCAGAAAGAACTGCTTATTTCTCATGGCTAATTAATTCCATGGGGATTATAGTTCCACTTACTGCAGACACTTTTTCTCCAGCCTTCCAGTATGATCCCTTTGAAAGCACAGGCTCTTGAATAAGAGGACAGGGCAGCACACAAGCATTCTTCATTGTCTTCACAGAGGCAGGTGTCATACTTACATTTCTGAAAAAAAGAACGAAAGGATCAGTAAGTCCACAGGAAAACACCTGGCAATTGCAACTCTGTTGCTATGAAAAACCCTATGTCCTTTTTCTGATGTTGTTTTTATTAGTTCCTGTGATCAGAGAATGGTGGAAGGAATGGACAAAGACCGGAGACTGAAAGTGCTGCTTCATTTCATACACAATGAAAGTTTTGGATGCTTATCCCAATCTAATCCAAGCCTCTTAAACCTTTAAAAAGTAGCCAGCCTCCTAACAACACCTTTCTTAAAGGATTTTGATACCATACTTTCCCAGTTCAACTTAGACATGCAGAGATCCATAAAAAATAAAAATCAGAATGGCAAAATATTAACCAGATCTACGATGTTCTTCACAAAATTGGGCTCCAACTGAGTTCCAGATATAAGCAGAGATTTAGGAATTTCTTCTTTTTTTGCTCAGGTAAGCCTCACTTACTGCTCAATAGTGATGAGCATAGGGGGAAAAAGAAACCATGGAGATTCTGGCATGAAAATGGTTTGGTATTACATTCCAACCAATACAGGAAACTTAATAAATGTTCACTAATTTTTCTTCTGACTTAATAGCAACTAATGTGTAAGGGTAGACTTAAACTTTCTGTGCACACTTGCATCTCTTGAAACTTCTTTCCAGTTCAAATACCTAATCCAATAAAAAAGCACATTAAATATAAAACATAAGAAACCAGAACAAATGTACTTCTTTCTTCAGCAGGACTCCATAGGAATCTCCTCATAGGAGATACTCTGGATGCATGCTATGATGCTTCAGTTAACCACCACAAAAATTTCACAAGCTCTTATAGGCAAGTTACTCAGTAATGTCTCAAACATTTGAACAATGATAAACATCTACAGTCATCCATCTGAAATAATGCAGTACTAAAAAGAGTGCAAAATTACAATACCTTATAGTATTCTGAAGGATCAATAACTAAATGACATCTTGCAAAAGGACCCTCTGAGTTTTTCAGCAAAGAACACCAATGCTCAGCATAATTTGCTAAACAAAAAGGAGAAAAATGAAATTATATTATCATATTCATTACATTCACTTATCTTCCTTGTGCCATGTCTATTTATGATGTCACATAAATACAATACAGCCACACAAATAAGAGAACTGTGTGCACTTTGGGGAGCTGAGAAACTACATGCAATCACTGTACATTTATTTCTATTCTCCGATTCAGTTATCTAGCAGTAGACATGCAATCATAAAATCAAAACCAGTATCATATTGCTGCAACTTGTCTACAGTGACAGCCCTTTCCATACAGGGACCATAAAGCTAAGTTAAACACAGGTGAAAATAATACTAGGAAATAGAAGCTGCCTTTGCAGGTAATATAAATTAATGACCTTGCTTCCCTATCTTCCAGCTCCGGATTTCTCTATCACCACCCCCTAAACTTTCACTTTGGTTTCATGGGAAATCAGTGCTCATGTGCATATGTACTTGCAGAAATTAATTATTAATTTGACAGTCCTCTAGAAAGAGTTCAGTGACACACTACAACTCTTACACGCTTGTTTGCAGTAATATAAAACAAATGCTTTCTGCTCATTCTGGCAGAAGCAATCCATCTGAATTATTAGTGTGCTTACCGCTTTCAATGCTGAGACTGCAGGGGTCTTCCAGCTTTTCTACTTGGTCATTGCAGATGGACTGAGCTTTCCATGTGTTAGCAAAGGCAGATCCTGTAGCTTCCACCAATCCACTGGCTGTTTTAAAATCATCACCTTCCATTCCATTGAAGTTTCCACAAAGACCTATTGAAAAAGTGTAAAAATTTTACCTGATTACTCATTCTCATTCTAAAAGGTCAAAGGGAAAGGGACCACTGATCACAAACATTTGAAACATAAGTTCATACAGCTGATTATTCCACCGTAATATTCATGCATACTACAAGTACTGAAGATGTAGGAGCCCTATTTTAAATCTTTAACCTCTTCAGAAGAATAGCCTTCATGAAGATACCTCTGCCTCAGGAGATCACTGCCCTATTATTTTTTTTTTATGCTTTTATTATTTTTATTTTTTTATGCTTTCTGATTATATTAAAACCAGAAAGTGCACTAAAAGCCTAGTTTTGTAGACAGTTAAGAATTAAACTGAATACAAAGGTAAGGAATATTCTAAGAAACATTCATGTACTGGCACAGGAGTGATAGGTCACTTCAATATGATATATGAAATAATAAAAATGCATTTCTAGTTTGCTTGAGTCAATTCTCTTCCAATGTTTTGTTTTCTGCTTTTAGCTTCTTCCTCTTCAATCAATAAGTAGCATGAATTATCACTCATGTAAATACATGATTCTTCAGCTGTAGAACAGCATGGCTTTGCTTCCCATTTGAATAGACACTTGCCTTGAAGTTTTCCTTGAACTGATTGATCCACAGTCACAAACAGCTGCATGACTGGAAACAATTGGATCTGCAGCTGAAGCCCAAAAGAAGTCTGAACAATGAGGTAGAAGGAAGATGGCTTGAATACTGAGAAGCTGGCTGAAAAACAAAACGTGAACTGTGCAGTAAACACACACATATGCTGCTGAGAGAATACTTCTTATTAGATTCTAAGGTATCACCTGCCATGAAAACTCTGAGATCAGGATCAAATTAATCATATTTTTTTTTTCCTCTAAAAATTGCTGGCCAACTAAATACAATGCTGTTCCCCACTAACTTAACAAGCTGATTACCTATAATGACTCATCCCTGGGATCAGTACCAAGTTCAAATTTTCTGCAATACAGCTTCAATGCTAACTCATTAATGCTGAGAAATCTGAAGAGCAAGAGATTTTTGGAGAAGGTATTATCCCAGCACTGTTGTATACTGTATGACTAAAAGCATTGTCCAGATGCTCCTTGAAGTCCGACAGCCTGTGACCACTTTCCTGAGCAGCCTGTTCCAGTGATGACGACCCTCTCAGTGAAGAGCCTTTTCCTAATGCCCAATCTGCACTTCCCCTGATGCAGCTTCTTACTATTTCCTGGTGTCCTATCGCTGGTCACCAGAGAGGAGATCAGCACCTCACCCTCTGCTGCTCCTCTTGAGGAAGATGTAGACTCCAATGAGATGAGGCTACCCCCCAGCCTTCTTTTCTCTAAACTGAAAAAATGAAGTGACCTCACTGCCCCTCACAGGTCTTGCTCCAGAGATCTTTCACAATCTCAGTCACCCTCCTCTAGACACTTTAATAGTTTGATGTCCTTCTTACATGGATGTGCCCAAAACTGCACACAGTACTCAAGATGGGGGTGCACCAGTGCAGTGTAGAGTGCGACAATCACA
>JAVJGJ010000002.1:35247485-35269678 GCA_035590215.1 Microhierax caerulescens | reverse complement strand
GTGCGACAATCACCTCCCTTGACCGGTTAGCTACGCTGTGCTTGATGCAGCCCAGTATACAGCTGGCCCTTCTGGCTGCCAGGGCACACCACTGACTCATATTTAACTTGCCATCAAACCAAATCCCCAGATTTCTTTCCACAGTGCTGTTCTCCAGCCTCTCTTCCCCCAATCTGCATGTATAACCAGGACTACCTTGTCTCAGGTGCAACTGTTCTTGTTAAATTTCATACGGTTGGTGATTGCCCAGCTTTCTCATCTATTCAGGCCTCTCTAGCCTTGAGAAATTCCACAGCTCCTCCTAATTTATTATCATCGGCAAACTTACTTAACGTACATTTGACTCCTGCATCCAGACCATTTATGAATACACTAAAGAGCACTGGCCCTAAAATTGAACCCTGGGGAGCCCCATTGGTGACTGGCCACCAACCTGATTTAACCTCATTTACTAATAACTCTTTGAACCTGACTTAACAGCCAACCCTTCATCAAATATATAACACATTTGTCTAGCTGTATGCTGCACAGTTTGCCCAGGATACTAAGACAGGCAGTATCAAAAGCTTTGCTAAAGTCGAAAAAAACAACATCTACAGGCTAAGCTATTTCTCATAGCAAATCTATTATTATATGCTCTATTTATCTATTTAATCTACTTATTAGATGATCTATTTTATTGTCTAGAGCACTTTCATTTCTCTAAAACTTTCAGTTACACAGTGTAATTCTTTTTGCACAAGCATCCATGAACGTATCATCCCATAAATACTTGTTCTTTCAGATAAAGAATTCCTTTCTAGCAAGTAACTTGCCATCTCCAGATAGGCCAGTAAGTAAGAAGCAACACATACTGTGTCAGTGTGCTACCTGAGCATATCCAAACAGGAGTGATAAAGAGGACTTCTGTATTGCTTTCAAAAGTTACTCCCAGAGCTCACAACTGCTGTCTGATAGTGACCTTCCACCAGAAGTTAGGCTTCTAAACTAGGTGATCTGAGACAACCTCTGGAAGTGTCTGTCTAAATCCATTGATTATATAAAAAGATGCTGTCTCAAGTGAGGTGAGAAGATAAGAGGGTGCTACACAGCACATCATCTTTCCTGCTGTGGCTGACCAGAAAATACAGCAGTTACCTTCTGCCAGGCTTTCTTCCCACAGGGAAAAAAAAAATGGGAAAGAAGCAAGATGAGGTAGACGTGCCTGAGACACACCATTACTGGGAGCCAGGACATGCCCATAACCATGTAGCCAGATTTGGAAAGTGCTAAACACCCTTCTTTATAGGCAAGTTAACCTACCTGCTTTAACTTTAAGCGATGGCAATCCCTCTTTTGCAAGCTACATGTTGAAGTATATTCAAAACTTATGACAAAAGTGAAGGGATATTTTTCTCAATCATCAGCTGTATAGAGTCAGTCTGCCCATGAAATTATTAAATCACCTTCCTCCCAAGTTTTTCCAAAATCTGAACAAATTTCATATTCCTCTCTTCCACTTTTGCCTCTGAAATAACACACCCCTACATGAGAAGTCAGGTGTGTGATGGCTGTGTCCCTTACCTGACACATGAGGCACATTCACTGTCATCTCATTCAGTAACACAGTGCCATCTGATCTGAAAACCACCACCTGTGTAACAGCAAATAGAATAATGAGGTTCCACGTACTGAGAGGAAAAGGAACTAATAAAAAAAAAATTAAGAGGGAGGACTTTTCACTTTCTAGTCACTAGACTGTGACTAGGACTTAAAATCTTTGAAAGGAAGAATCTGTCTGAAAACTGAATGTGGCAGCAGACCTGTAGGATACAAACAAGGTTTTGTCTTGCTATTCAGTGTTTCACTTACACCTGCCTACAACAGTTTATAGCAGTAATGAATGCAAAGCTTGTTTATATTGGGCACTTTGGTTTCAGCAAGTAGAAAAAAATATCAGCCCTTCAGAATCTATAGCAAGTTCCTTTTCCCTATAGAAGCATATGTCACAGCTTTAGCGTAACGGTTTAGCACTGTTCTGGTATGATAATAAATCCAGTTGTTAAACTTCCTGAAAAGATGCTAGTCTGTATACAGAAACATAAAATGATGGGTTTCTGATTTGTTTAGTTTTGTTCTAGTTACGCTGGCAAGGATGTGGAAGATCAGAAACACGGGAGGAAAATTCTGTGTACATGTAGGCAAAATTATGTATAAATATAGTCTAGAAATTCCCATGATCAAACAGAATACTAAAGTGAATGAAAATACAAATATTTAGGAAGTATGGATAGTACCAACATTCAAAGATGGGATCTTTTCTGAAAAAGACTCAACTACATCTACAAAATTATATCTGAATAAAGTAAAATATTGTGAGGGAAGTTAAGAATGGTACTCTTACTTCTACCCAGCCTGGAATACAGTGAGAATAATCATATAGCAGAGAGAAGAGAAGAGAACAGGGAAAAATATCAGCTTATTTGAATGTTGTCTTTTGTTTTGGTTAGGTCTGTTATGAGCTCTCCAGGCAGAAGCCTGAGTTGTTTTTCAGCTTGTCTGAGGTGCCTTACCATCCACAATAGCAACTCCAGAAAAAATAGTTATTGCTCCAGAGTAAGGGAAATATGCCAATTTTCAATATATCTAGCAGAACCCACAGAACACTTACATTTTTTTTGTCATCTACTAACAGCACGACAGTCTTCAAACAGGTCTGCCTGCCTGTGGAGCCACAGGGAGTCAGCTCTGCCAGGAGAGCATAACTGTCATTTACAGTACCCTATAATCACAGGGAAATAATTATCCATTAGTCCAATCAAAAATCTCACAAGATGATTTCCAAAACAAAAAGTAATCAGTTACAATAGCAATTACAATAGAACTTAGCTATTAAAACCACCATTTCAGCACTGACTCTGGAAGCTGAACTGTCTTTCAAACAAATTTGTTTGTGTGGTTTCTAGTTCAGCAAGATCTTTTGTCATTCCCTAGAACAGGCAGCACATATTTTAGGGACAGATGCATAAAATAGCCTGCCTAGCTCCTTTCCCTAGCTGACTTTCACACTCAGACAAAGAAATAGCTACTACAAATTTGTCTCAGAGCTTCTAATCCTGAGAACTGCCAATTTTTGCAGTCTACCTGTCCACATAGCTGGCATGATCCTTTGATTTCTTATATGTGAAGGATGCCACTGGATAATGACACCATGCCTAGCCTACTATCTGAATCAGTTAACCACCCACTGCAGCAAGTGCAAAACTCCCCACTTTGGGCTATTACAGCCCATCCTGAATTTTCCAGTACAGCTTTTAGCATTTCTTCTTCCCTCATCCCATAAAAATGGGATAAACCAACAATTCATAGCTGTTACATATCAGCGCACAGATGCTTGTATTTACTTGACAAGAAAAAAGTCCTACAGTACAGTACCTTGGCCAACACATAGTAACAGTCTCCATGGAAGGTGTATTTCTTCCCATCAAAGGTGGTAATATGGGAACCTCCTTCCACTGAACATGTGCCTGGACAGGGTAAATCTTTGCAAGTCCATCTGCCTGAATCACAGATGCTATAAACAGACAAATAAAAAAATGCTTGTAGGTATTGCAGGAGCTGATAGCAGTGAAAACATCTGTACACTGAACAAACAGCAAAATATCCCCAGGTGTTTTAAAACCGTATCTTTGACAATTTCCTTAAGTTTCCCCTCTGCCATATAACACAGATACAAGAAAACTTTCCAGAAAATTGGTTGTATTGACATGCAGCATAAATGTTTTCAGGAAGTCTCCTAGGACTAAGCGGAAGATTGAAAAACACTGACCCATTCACAGCCATTCAAAGAAAGGCGTATAAACCACTGTGATCCTTACCATTCTTCACATTCATTGGTAATGCTTTCTCCAGGTGAATACTCCCTTCCATGGAGCTTGCAGCGGCACTGGCTAGCAGGTATGCAGCCTTTGTCAGTAATATCGTCATACACAGTTCCTGTAAAGCACAACAGTAAACTATTCCAGCTTTTCCTGAAATAAGCAGTTTCCACAGAGCAGAAACTCTCAGAGGAGGCATGCACTCGACACAGAAAGTAGAAGCTGAGATTATCAAATCTCTGACGAATACTATTTCTACTTTTTGGATATTGTTTCTATTTTTTGTCCTACAAGACACAGGGAAAATACTTTTATCCAGCTTTGAAAATCTAAGTGTATCCATTTATATAACCATACACAGATTAAAAGCTCAATGTAAATATAGAGGAACAATCTCAGAAATTTACATGTTTACATTTTCAGTCTTTCTGGCATATGTTGACTATAATTGTAATCTTTTTTCCTAAGGTTGACTGAGAATTTCACTCACTGTTCCTCACTATCACTTTCTCGGCAAATGATGTCCACTGTCTCAGAATTATTCAACCTAAAAAACATGATTTTCTATAAATTAGAAGAGGTCAATTTGTTGAGAAATAAAAAGCACAGTTTATTACCTATCATTGTGTTAATATGAATTAACTATAAAATCAATGATTGATTAATGAACTGTGACTCCTTTTTAAGAAAACCTTATAGTTATGTTCCCCTGGGGGGGGGCGGGGGGGGGGGGATAATGAGTAGCAGTAATAATTTTTAAGATATAATTTGACTACATTTTATGTTTTAGCTATGACCTCCTTTGCCAGAGCTCTAGGATCCATATACCATAGCAACAATAACACTTGCCTTCAGGACAGAAACAACCATCCATGTAGTGTTCCTCACAAAGGCTGCTGATCCCCAAGTGTGAGCAAGTATCCATGCAGGGTGAGCTGCTTTCCCTATAGATCATGGTATCAGGGCAGGTCTTGGCTGAAAGAATGAGAAAGACGCTACCAGTTATTTGTGTGTGAAGTCCATCATTCCTCAGAAATTGCAGGCCATATCCCCTATTCCCCTCAAGTCAGTGGAGTCCCAAGTCAGACTCCCTTTGGCAAAGCATGTTTGCCTGTTTCTGAACTGCCTTCCTTGCTCTTTATACTTTCTTCTTTTGGTTTCTAATAGATCAAATTATCCCAGTCATCTGCAGCATCAGACCTCACAGTCCTTTAATGGGAACAGAATTTCTACTTGCTCAAAAAGATTTCTTAAAAACAAGGGTAATAGAAGAAGAAAACAGGAAGAACATAGTATGCAGTTTATTGTGCTACTGATATGAAATTTATAATATATGCCTGTAGTTTTCTAAATTTAAATGTTTCACAGCACTATATCCATGAAATACTTCCTTCTTTGTAAGATTTATATAGCTGCTTACGGCAAAAGTGCTCTGTCCTCCATTCACGCGGCCGGCCACCCGCATGTGAACACTGGCGAGAATATTCAGAGATGGTGCTGCAGAGGCAGAAGGAGTCCTCGTTTCCATTACATGCACACTTGTCCTGCATGCAGGCTTGGATGTACATTTCCAAATTAAGACGTAACCGACAATCAGCAAATGCAGAGGAAGTCAGCAACCTCTCACACTCATGACGCTAAGGAGGAAAAGTAGTGGTATTTAAGAGACTTATAAGCACCTGAGCTTCTAGGCCCTTCCTGTCATGGCATAAAGATGGAAAACTGCTGTCTTCTGAACAGCAACAGTTATTCAAGAAAGCAAGAAGAAACCATTTGCCCTGGAAAGGACAAAGTCTTCCCAATTCCTCATAGACCAACTCCCCATAGCACAAGAATGACTTCATGTGCTCATGCAAGTGAAGTTCACCATGAGGAATACTCACATGCTCATTACAGCTTGGAAGTGCCTGAGTTTCATCAGGATCTTCACATCTGGCCTTGGGTTTCCTGATCTTCTGTAGATTTCCATATGTAATTGAATTGTAGCTTGTATCTATGAGGGAAAAAATGCCAAGAGGACTTGCTGAGCCCCAAAAATCCACAAGGAGCATCTGATTCCTGGGACTCTACTGATCAAGCAAAACAGTTACTATGGTATCAAGTATGCCTGTTGGACACAGGTCTCTGCTCTGAATTACGTTCATTATGTATAAGTGTGCTTAAAAATTTACAGCGGTAACGAGAAAAGAAGGCCAGTAGATAAAAGAACAAGATGATTCATCTGGAATAAAATAACCTTAGACCAGGAATGCAGCACTGGAACACAATGTTTATTCTGGGGCAATCACAGACATCTCTCAGATGAAATTTACTCTCCTGAGATGCTCCTATGCACAATGCTTATCAGCCTGTCTTCTGTGATATGTATGGTAGGATGACTCACCTCCATTGATAAACTCATTGTAGATTGGAACTCCATTGTAATCCCCACAGAGACCACATGTATGGTTACTAAATCTGCTGTCCAGCTCCACCTAGGTAATGGAAAGAAAAAAGGAAAAACCAGAAAATAATTGTCTGGAGCATGATGACATTCCAAAGCGAATACATTTACTCAGAAGGGAGATTGCTGTATGACAGAAGTGATGGTGAACTCAAAACTCTAGAGACACAGCTATTGCAAATGAATTTGTAACATAGTTAATAAATACACGGTTAGATGTAAAAAGTAACAGAAGAAGTGAGTGAAGCTCCTGTGTTTCAGTAATTGCAGTAACCACCATGGTGATAAAGATGAAAAGGAAAGCATTCTTAAAATCACAGGGATTGGTTTTTTTTTTCCTCATTTTTTCCCCTACTGGGATAAAATTTAGGTCATGCTATAAATTAGGAAGGTCAATGATGGAAGTCCTTTAAAAGACAAATGAAGGAAAATGCAGATTGGATTGTGGTGGTGATATAGCAAAACCATCAGTTATTTCTCAGAAAGCTCCTTCTCCCTTTCTTGAGAAGAGTAAGATCATCTGCATGCCATACTGCTACCTCTATCATATTGCAGAGAAAGGAACGTTATGTTTTTAAGATAAGGTAATGTAAGTGTCAGTTGGATGAGTCAGCCTAACACTCTAGCTCTGTTCAGTTTGTGAGATTCAACTTCTGTTCAGTATACAGTATAGTCTGTTAAACCCAGAAATACCAATAAAGACAACTCAGATCATACATACCATCAGCGCATCTTCCTGATTCCACATCAGAATCAGGCCTAATTTGACATAAACCTTGGTGTAGATGTCATTGCTCTCAATGAGCATATCAGAACTGTAGTAAGGTGTCTTCACACTAGGAAGAAAACCAGAGACTTTGCATTAGTACAGAAACATAAGGGGTGACATGAATGTCTGCAATAAACCAAATGCCTGAATGAATAGAGAAAAGAGTCTCTGTCTACCTGATCCTAGCCATATGGCATGCCTTGTTTAAATGAGGCATAAAATCCTCTCTCTCTGGCATTGGATGGGATAACCCATTGCCTTTAAAAGGCAACACAATTTCAGAGGCAAAGCCTCCCCAAGAGTGTGGGCTCTTTAATAAAAAAGCCAAAATGTCAGATGTCTTCAACGTAATCAAATCATCATCATTGTGGTATTAACAGAAGATATTCAAACACTCACTAATAATTTACTTCAATGAAAGAAGTAACAACATTAATGGAAGCTTTTCTTTACCAAAAGATCTGACAATCATTTGAGAGAGACTGACTGTTCCTTTCTAAGCATCCTCCTCTTCCAGAGAGAGTTCAAAAAGCACAGGCAGATACAGGGGCCACCAACAAGTTTGAAAAGAAAGGAGCATGTAAAGAGGAATTCAGCAGTTTGTTTCAGTAGTTAATTAATTGGCAGGACCAACTCTGGCAGTGGTGACAGCAAGGCAAGTTAATGTGACAGAAGGTATTTTGCAGAAGGCTGAGCAAAGACATTTTTCTCTGATAAAAAATCAATTCACCAGATCTGTTCTTGTACATCTGTCTTATAGTGCGCTACATAACAAGTCACACTGCTGAATTTCATTCAGCAATAAAGGGATTGTAGCAAGCAGCTTCATCCTATAAAATCTAAAGAATTAGAGACTGTTCAAACAAGTAGTAAACTTGTAAAAAGTTTAATCTTTGTTTTAAACAAAGAAGTAAACTGGAACCTAGTCAAAACAATCAGCTCATTTTCTACAGATTTGCCAACATAATTGCTACCTATCAGGATTCATGTGTATCTATGCACATCCCTCTTAACTAGTCTCTGGGAGAATTCCATCTCCTAATTTCCTGTCACTGGGATTTTTGTTGCTATTTACCTCAGGCATTTTTAACACAGCCAAATTACTTACACATCTAAATACTAGGTGGGAACTCAGAAACCATTTTTTTTACTTTTGGCTGCATCGTTCATGCTCTGGACAATGAAGCTTTAAAAGATCATGCTTTTTGGAGAGGGATTATAAAACACTGTGCAACTTTTCACCTTTCAGCTATCACAGTATGTAGTGTTTCTCTTTCTTTATAATACTAGAACATTCAATCAATTGGTAGATCAGGTACCAAAAGGCAAATTCATACATTTTTCTGCTTTACAGTTTTCACTTCAGTAGTGTGAAATGCTATTTCACATGTCAGTGCATCATGCCATTTAAAGAACAATATGGGAAATTAAGTTCTACAACAAATTAAGTCGCCCATACAGCAAAAACCTGTCCAGAAGGTATCTATTGTTTTATGAACACTACCTAAGACAAAAAGAGGCTTGGTTTAAGAAAAAAAAATTCAAAGGATTTCTAAACTTATTTTTCACACAGTTCTTTTTAAGACCCAACTACACAGTAAAGGGCTTTTTCAGTTTGAGGCAAGAATGCATTTTTTCTATAACTTCATGTCATTTTGTTATGAATTCTTCTATGAACCTTGGAAAACTGAACATTATTTTCTATCTTTGAACAGGTTTTCATTGCAGTGGCTTCCAAACTTCAGAGCAAAAGCTGAATTTGGGGCAAAACCCAGTCCTAAGATCGCAATAAAAGTTTGGTTTTTAAATTATGCTAAGGCATACTAACAGTCAACTTCTTCCATCTTTAGAGCTATCTCTTAACTTATGAGTTGCTTCACTTGTTTCTGTGTTTATATATATGTATATACACACACACTGAAAGGATAGGAAAAGATAGGAAAAGCCAGGTTAAGACACTACTTGGTACCAGTAATGGTGTCAGACTAGTTCCTTGTGTGATCATGTCACGGGAGGAGAAAAATACTACAGCTCACTGTGGAAAAAGTACATATTGCCACATACAAACCAGTGTAAACTTTGACCTGCAATGTATCTCTTACAATCCCTTAAGGAATGGCCATCAGATCTTGAATTATTCATGAAAATCGGAAAAACACAACTCTCCTCTGCCACAAAATAAAAGAAAAAGACCACTGGAGAAATGCATCTTCATTTCTGAGGGTCAGCTAGACCATCTTCTATGGTAAACTTAAGGCAATGCCATAAAACAAAGGAAGCTATGGCATTTAATGAAAAGGCATTTAGTGAAAGGTCTGGCTGATGAGCTGCACTGTTGCCTGCGCAACCGGAAGAACAATTCATGCAAACCTCTTCCTGACTGGCATTTAAATCATCCTTTATGCTAGCATAGAAATGACAATTGATACTAAACCTGCTCCTCAGAGCAATTTTTCTGCTGGATTTCAAAAGGCTATTTTTTTTTTTTTACTTTATTTTTTTTGCTTGTGGCAATGCTTGTAGCAGTTACCTTAATGGTTGGTACACAGAAAGCTGTGCAAAGAATCAACCCTGCTTTTATCTTCTCAGCACATTTCTCTGAAATAATATTATATTAAAGGAACTTACATCCGCCCATCCACGACAGCCAGTTTTGGTCTGAGGTACACTGTAAAGTCCTTGATTGTTATCAGAATATACTGGATCTCAGGGTGGTTATTGCTGTTGTGAGCACGCTGGATGTGGACAGAGAACTCCTTGTAAGACTCTCGGCAGTCAGAAGCAAAATTATACTCGCACATGCCAGGGAACTGATAAATGTCTCCATCGAAAGTTTTGAAATGGTTGTTTCCCCAAGTGCTGCAGACATAGTGGCCATGGTTTCTTGTCCTTCCTGTTAAGTGATGCAAAAGAAATAGGTATGAAAAAAGTGAAATAATGAGCTAGCATCAAGAAAAGTGTTGCATTTTACAGTAGAAACCACTTGGAATTATGTGCACAAGTGATACCACAGATGTCAGGCCTGATCAAGTCTTTGCCTACTAAACAGAAGAGACATGAACCTCTAATGGAAAATAAGACATTAACAAATACTGCTGAGACCTGGGTTTATCATATAATCCTCACTGAGGTGAACGAACTTATCTACATGAAATGGGGAAACTTAATCATCTGACCACTAGCAAGTTGGTGCATCAGTGCAATAGAGCTGCCTTGCAAACATATGAATTTATTCCAAATAACAGTATTATTTTTAGCAATATTAAATATTTCTAAGAGCTATTGTCTTCCCTGATGCAACATGCACTAGAAAGGAAAACAGCTAGGAAACCATGGAACAACTCCTAATCTAGAAGGCAAATAGATTAAATGTTATAAAAGGACTCGTGTACAATAGGAGTTTTTAATGAATCTTTTCTTTTCCTAACAGAAGTAGTGATTTCTCTTACTACAGAATAGAAATTCATTAGAAGATAGGCCAGAAAATAACCATAGTAGGAGAAAAAAAATTATTTTTTTTTTTTTGCAATAGCAAAAGATGATATTTGTTCCCTTCCTAGCCACCTATACCAACAAAAAATACAAATTAACAGTGTCCGATAAATATCAAGATGCTGTAGATTTGGGGTGAACATAAAACCTGAGCATGCTTGGGAAGCTTGCCAAGATACAAAAAGCACACATGCCACTCATCTTCACAAGATTTTCTTGCAGTGTTTAATTTGAGAAAGCAAAACTACCAAGGGGACCTCTGCTTTATTGTACTTTGATGGTATCAGCCATACCAGATACATCCAGCCAAACTGGTATGCTTCTCTCCCCAGAAGGAAGAGTACACAGAGGTGCTCCCAGGGTCACAGCTGGTATCCTAAATGCAAGATAATGCTTCCCTCCTGTTGCTGAATTCAAGATGCAGCAGATCAAAACCAACACCAATACCCCAAACTTGATCACTGCTCAAAATTCATCATCTATCCCTCAAAAAAATAGTAAGAGAGCTCCATTTCAACACTTCAAACAAAGTTGGTAACTGTAAATTAGGGTTTTTACAGAAGGATTATTAACATCCTGAATGACAAATTGAGCTTTGTTCAACATTACTACACACACTTTTGAAGTATTTATGTAATTCCAAAGTAACGAAAGGCACAACCGTCCACTTTCTTCATTGCTATAACAATGAACCTCCCAAACTCCTGTAATTGCTTCCTGCCAAGTAATTGACATACTTAGGAAAGTATCAACACATGGAAAGAAAAGTAACACTGAAAATATTTCCCAAGAAGGTCAAATTAGAGATTAATGCAGTAGTTATAGGTATCAATCTATCCAAAGACAGCAGTATCTACCTATGTTGGCTGAGCCATGTAGCCTCAGTATTTGAAAGTTTTATAATATTTTTTTATTTAATTCTTATAATATAAGAAATTTAAGGTACCTTAAAACCCCAGTGCATTATTTAAATGCACTTTCTCTTCTACCTCTGCAGCAGTATTTTAATTCTCTCCTCCTTTTACAGGAGGCAACCTGCTATAATTTAATTTCTAGAGCTTACCTTTTCTTATTTCATTTGCATAGGAAAGAGCCAGCCAGAGTAGAAAAAGGCTGGCAGCTCTTAGCCCCATGGTGGCTAAGGTGGGTGAACTGAAAACTCTGCTAAAAACTTTTCTTTATATAGTATCCGCTGATACAATTGATTCTATCACAGGGGAGGACGTACAAAGGGAGGAGGAAAGAGGAGGGGTAAAAAAATAGGCGTGATATTTACAGAAGATAAGAAGTAAATAGACAGGTATTTTTCACCATAAATGAAGGAATTCAGTATACAGGAAATGGTATAATATTGATTCAGTAATCATGCAATTTTTTTTATTGCTCTGTATCACCTACAGGATGCTATGCTTTTAAATCTTTCAAATGCTCATTCCAAGTTTAAACCCCAGTAACTCCTATAACAAGTGGTGAATTTTGGAATGGGTGAACAAAGAAGTCCCTTGAAGGAAGTTAAGGGTGAGATACACTCAAACAATGGCTTCAGAGCAAAAGGATCTTTCATTTTTCACCATCACACAGAATGATTTCTGCAAAAACAAAATGATGCCTGTGAACCTCCTTGTAGACAGCAGTAACTCTTGCAAATAAAAATTATACACCTTGCACTGTAATATTATTTTGCAGGCAATTGTTGGATACCTTTCATTTGTAAAGCTCTGGGGAGCATTTAAAACAAGGTATAGCCCATACTGCATATTGCGCCCAAAACATAATTGAGATGGGCAAGATGTGATAAGGCAAGTTCAAGGAATTCACAGCAAAAGAGATGCCCTATCAAACATTGTCATGGTGCAACAGAAAGACCATCCAAAAGATTGCAGAGGCTTTCACAACATATTAAGCTTTAGGGGGGGAAATAAATAAAGTTTAAGAAAAAAAGAAAAGAAAGAAAAAGAAAGAGAGGAAAGCATTACTGTCCACACTATAAAACAATCTTTTTCAGACACACACACACACCCCAACAGTTCATTCTTGCCTACCTTCGATGTGAATAAGAAATGTGCAATCTACTGTCCCACATCAGATCCCACAAAAGCTGTAAGGTCAGCTTTGTTTTGTGCAGAGGAAGATGAATAGGGTCTGTGGGAGAAGAAGAAAACAAAACAAAACTAGGAACCGGTTCAGAATGCTGCTTCAGAAATACAAGTTTTTCACATGCACTCTATTTTACTCTGAAAGATTCCTTTGAGAAGGTGTTTCTGCATCTCTTCAGAAGATAAACCACAGGCTCCTTCATGTAAAATACACTTATTTCAACAGATCTTTTATCACATCTGCTTCATAGCACTAACAGGGTTTACTTCTTAAAACTCCCAGGCCAGGCTCTATATATTCTCATCAAAAGATGCGGTGTCTAGAAATCTCTAATCCTCTTAATTGTTCAGTGTTCCTTACTTCCATTGCTCAAATTACAAGTAGAGCTTTTATATTTTGAAAAAGATCAAGGAAACTCTTCACTTAGCCCTTTTGGCTGCTCTAGTCAACTAGGAACACCCCTTCGTCACAAAGCCATGGTCTTTAGCTGTTGTTTTCTTTTATTTCCCGTTTTTATCTCTATAGTCTAGCCTCAACCAGAACATGTTCCTGTTTTCCCTCACCAGATCTTAAAAGGTTTTAGACTTCCTGCTTTTTCTATTTGAGGATACAGATTTGCACTTCTTTCCCCCTTACATAGAGTATTATTCATTCAACACTTAATGGCTGAAACCAAGTACTCACCCTTTTCTCCTTTGGGGGTCTATCACTGGAAGTATGTAGAAATTATTTTCCTTCTTGGAATATAAAAATACAAACAGTATTAAGCAGTTAGAAAAAAAAAAAACCAAACCACCAACATTTAAAGAAAGAAGAAACCCTGCCTACAGACACCTTTCCCTGGTGGATAGTTTAGTGGGTCGAACTTCTTAAGACACCTCAGAGATATCTCTGTCTTGGAATTTTCTGTATTTTATGCCACCAAAGCTCTTAGTTCAGAAGTGTGTTATAAAACTACTTTAGGAGATTCCTGAGGGACTTTATTTTGAGCTTTTCTTTTCCTCCTTGTGTTTTTCCAGATAGTGTCCTGTCTGGAACTCTCATTGCCCCAGAAGAAAGAGTCTCCGTGACTTAATTCATATAGAGCCTTTGCAAACTGTGACAGCAACTCCATGTACACAGCAGACCTGACACCTTTATAGAACAAACTGGATGTGTATGCTCACAGGTGTAAGTTGAAAACTTGCATATTTTCCATTCACATTTATTTGCCACAAGACTTCTAAATTTGGAACCAGCCTCATTCATTTGCTGGGACTGTGAAAGGTAATCTCCCTTCACCTAAAGATGCATCATCCCTCAGTTCCATATGCTGGAGTTTTTCTCCTATGCAGGTGAGAGATGCACCTTTCTTTAGGTGATATGGATAGGTCTAAGCCCGTGAAAAACTACTCTTAGCCAAGCACCACTACATTTTAATGACTGATTTTCTCTGCTCCAGCTCTGGCCTGCAGGGCCATGGTCCTACCATGATCCTACATGGTAGGGATCACGATTCCTTCTTAGGCTGTAAAGTTAAACCAGGACTATTTTCCTTCTCCAGCTTTTTCTTCTCAGTGACCAACAACTTCTCATTGTCCCTTCTTCTGACATATAGGAAGCTGCGGCTCACTGATAACCCAAACTGGAGACTAAGAGAAAGCAACATACTTTTGAGCATTGAGATCACTCTTACAGAATTTGCACTCAAGTTTACATGGCCATGCTGATCTGAGGACAGCTGAGTACAGATCTTTATCTTCACAATTCATAAGTACTTTTGCTAGCATTAGAAAGTGTCTTAAACTATACCATCTCTGTTTCCTTATTGCCAGAAGGTAATGATCCTGTCTACCAGCTGCTTTATGTGCCTTTCAGAAATAATCAGTCTTTGAGGTAGACATCATGGCCTGCTGCTGTATTTCATGCTCAGCTACCTTACAGTTTATTGGATTACGCATTTTAATCCAGAGGAATTTTACTGATAATGCACACATAACTCTGCATCTCTATGGATGCATTAATTTATTTATTGTGAATTGTTTCATAACCTGAAATGCATTTTGGAACAAAGTTAATTCTGCTTTAGCATTAGCATCTTTGCTTTAAGCTTACATCAATTCTCTACATCTGAGCTGTCCTGTCTTTGGAATTTCACCCCATTCCTTGCTTCTGGTCATCTTAATCAGAAGTCATCTTCCTCTTTCCAATGCCAAGTGTTCATTTGCCTTTAATACCAGCAATACTTCTCATAATTCTGCATGCACTTCAATCTTCTCCCAAGTAAGGACAGTACAATTTAAAACATATGGAATCCTAACTGGGTAAAAGTTATCACTGTGCAAGTGCCACGACCAGAACAAGTGATGAGAAGGAGTGCTTTCATATTTAGGTCCCATGGCTTAACACAAAGATGTTTTTTAAAGTTCCTGAAGACCATGCATAAGAAATGCAAGTTCCCATAATCTTTCAATATATGCCTGACCTTGGAGCCCCAACACCAGTGCTAAAACAACCAATGCTAAAATTCAAAGTTACAAAAAAAAAAAAAAAAAAAAAAAAAAAGTTGACAGCATGGCGAGTGTGTTTGTTATAGCAGCAGATGAAGGAGAGATAAAATATGTGTTTTGAGTCATAGCTGTGTCAATGCATTGAGTGTTTTCCTACCCTTAAACTTTTATGAGATGATTTCTTATCATTCCATCAGTATTGCTAGCATTTAATGTTCATATTAATTACAGTATAAATTTATTTTGTAGTATACTTTCTGTTAAAAAGAGAACATAAACAGAAGATGATCTTAATTCTGACTCACACTGCAGAAGAAAATGGCCTATATGAAAATGTATATTACTTTAAGATATAATTAAGCAGAGACCTGGCTAGGCTTATTGTTTTAGGAAGAATAAATAATTTTTCAGGAATCTGTGGTCTGTTACTATCTATTAACATATCAAGAGGAAATTTCATTGCAGTCTTGTCAGAATAATCCCAGGATGACCACTGTACAAATACTTCAGAAAGTACAATTACACCTGGTGACTGAAATTTTTTCCCTATCTGCTTCTGTATTCCTGCTGGCTGCTGATCAGACTGTCAAACCAAGAAGCAGTGTTCTGTCAGTGACATTGCTCTACAGAAGTAGCCATGGGAATTTTTTCTACTATTCTTCTACCTGTTAGCATTTCACCAGAGCACACAAAGCTTTCCAGATGAATATCCAGCTGCAACAATATACACATCACCCCCTTTATCTCAAGTGCAGATGGGAAGTGGGTTGTCCAAACTCCCTGGCCACCATTCTGAAATAGCTCCGGCAAAACACAGGCAGATTATGCATTAAGAGATATTTGACAAGCAGTCACAGTACTTCCTTGACCAAGACACCAGTACGCACTCTATAGCACACCTTGACAAAAAACTAAGGACAGACAAGCAACAGAAGGCTGAAGAGTGTATGAAAGAAACCATTAAAGCGATGACATAAAAGTAATGGGGATACATTTTTGATATGTATATCACATGATATGTATACTGTCAACAGATTCACCTAAAATTATCAACACAAAAGGAGCCAGTATTTATATGGATATACAACTGGTATAAAATTGCTGAAATTATTGATTTATGGGGTTTATGTTAATAAAGAACTAAAAACAAGTGGCAAACCCATGGCTATAACCAACTTACTGCTCTCTCAGACTTTCTAATGGGTAGTCACTAGTTACTGCTTTTACAGAAAGGACTTTAATAAACAGAATGTCTATTTAAATGCATTCAACAGTCAAGCTTTTATTTAAGGAAATTTTACAAAAAAATGCATACTTTTGATTGATCCTAGGTCAATCAAAATCATGTAATTAATTATCCTATCATTTTACCCTATGGTATTTGGTTTCTAATTTGACTAATCTCAGCTTTACTACTAATTTCATCACTATGACCTTGAGCAAGTCTTTGGGTCACTGGCATTCTTCTTTATTCAACAAATACAATAGTGTAAGGTATCTGCTGATGCTAGATGGAGTATAACATTCTCACACGGTCTTCCTTAAATGATTTGGCATAGAAATTTTAAGATTAGCATCCAGTTTCCACTCATAATACCTCCTTCTTTTTGTCGGTAGCTCATACTCTAAGACTAAGGTTGCAAAATATTTCTTTCTCTTCTAATTAAGTACAAATGGGGAAAAATGTGTGACAGACAACTACTGGAGATTAGGAATGGATGTAGCAAGTAGTAACGTCAACCAGTAAACTTTTTGGCTAACACCTTCTGGAAAAGGTGTGTCTGTGAAAAGTCTCAGCACAACAGTTCTGTATCAATATGCATAGAAAAATATTTTACAATTTAAAAAAAATATTAGAACAGTTCTCCTTTGCTCAAGCATCTGAAGAAGACTTTTTTTCTTAGCTCACCTAAACCTGTGTTCTCTCAATAGAGCTCACATATCAAGGACATGTTAGACAGAGCTTGAACAAGAAAGAGAGCATACTTGCTTTAATTGCAATTTTCCTCTACTAATATTCTCTGCCATCTCCTTGTCTCAGAATTCCTACTGACACTGAGGGTGGAACTGAGTAAATTTGCATTTACTTAATATTTTCAGGTGCCATATTCGAAATCAGACTCACCTAACTGTCACAAACAAAACTAGAGAGCAAATCTTTAAACTTTCCTCTTCCTTTTGGTAGCAGTATACAGATAAAGCTTCCAGGTCAACATTTGCTTCAAGTTATTTTTTAGCTTTCAAAACCAAACTTTCTGAATGACCCTCCAAATATTACACTGTATGCCTGATTAGTACAGTATATCCTCCTATTTTATAAAACATCCAGTCCAGTCACTTGGATGATAGATCAAACTTTTCCCATCTTGACGGAATGGCTTACTCAATGGCATGTAGTCAACACTTCTACTGACCTGACAGAACTTCATAAATGTAAGATTTAACATCAAATAGCTGAGCTAAACAATATTTTGAGTTATTCTATAACTATGATGATGGTCCCACAGGACACTACGGAAACTTGAGTTCATTTGCATGAACATTTAGCTAAGAATCTTTAGTCTTCCTCCTCCTACCATCAAATTTTAAGATCCTGCTGATAAGAATTTACTTCACTTGCCGTAGTTACGGTAAACTATAACTGTTTTCTGTTATGTAAATAAGCATTTACGTAATTAACAGTTCCTTCTGTTGCAT
The DNA here is from genome assembly GCA_035590215.1 of Microhierax caerulescens. Classification (NCBI taxonomy): domain Eukaryota; kingdom Metazoa; phylum Chordata; class Aves; order Falconiformes; family Falconidae; genus Microhierax; species Microhierax caerulescens. Next base: position 35,251,834 of record JAVJGJ010000002.1, on the reverse strand, counting down.
GTTAGAGGGAAAAACTGTCAAATGCAAGAATATATCTGACTCATACCCAAGTCTTCCAGCTGCCATGCACATTTTCTAACCACTTTATAATTAACTTTTGAATCATCACAAAGACAACACTGTCAATACAGAGTGCTGTATCACAGCAACATTGTGAATATAACAGTGTATACTGAAGATCACTTTGAGAGCTGCTACCTCCCACACAGCAAAGGACAGGGAAGGTTGAATTAGACATCCCAAGAAATATTTTCCTTCACACACTTCCATGACTATTTTGCACTGTTTGTGTTTATTTTCCACACACTTTCAAAAATTGTATGTGAACATTTGTTAAGGTGGCTTTTGAAAGGGAAGGAAGCAGAGAACAATACCAGGAGGAAAACTAAAAAATCATTTTGAATATTCCTTAATACTTCCCAGTTATTGCTTTTTTAAATGTCAGTTCTCAGAAGCAGATCACCATAAAACACTAACAGTGAGACTGCCAGTCCATGCCATCTAGTGATGTATTGCATCTACTAGCACTGCCTACATTCAAATTTTGGAAAGGCTGAATAAAAACAATTTGGAAAAAAAAAATCTGTTTATAACTTTCAATTATAGGTAACTGATGTCCAGAAAACTGTTTCCCAAAGTGTCAGGATACCTCACAGTTTTAATATATGTGTCTTCACAAAACTCCTGTCCTGATATTTACAACTGCAGAATTAAACACACAGCCAGTGATACAAAACCATGTAAGTACTCAGGCAATATACAACAAGGACTCAAAACGAGATGTACGCATCCAGAATTCTGAACAAGGAGCTGCCTGGACCAGGCAAGAGGAAAGTCTCAGAAAAATAAGCATGTCTAAATTTTAACTCTTTTCTGTGGATTGTAACTAATACCTTCATAGGCATGACTCTTTTTATGAAAATGAGTGTTTCGTGCCTTTTAAAAAGTAGAGCCTTTTCTCAAAATTTTGCCAGAGGAGGATTCTTCATTCTGCAGCTCACCTAGTATTCATTAAGTGAGGGCTGACATACCTAAATCTTTCCTCGGGACTCCTGTTCACACCTGTGAGAATATAGTTGGACTAGGTGATTGTTGTAGGTCCCTTCCAACTGAACAATTCTATTCTAATACCTGAATCCCTGGGCTTTAAGGCTCCCTCCTACTTTTGAAAAGTTTTGACTTTGCACAGCATACTTATGAGTTTCGTTGTTCCAAAGACAAGGAAAGCAGGAGTGAGCATGATGCTAGAATGCAGAAATTAGAGGGATTTGCTGATGAGAAGAGGGAGGAGGGGCATGGTCTCAGTTAATCCAAACATTTGATATAAAATACAGCTCACAACCTGAGAATAGGAACTTTGGTATGGATATAAGCCTAAATTGTGTAAGGTAATTTACAAAGATGTTCCTCAGTTTATGTAAAGAGAAAAATTAATAAAAAATAAATAATTTTACATTATCTTGACCTGGATAGTGCAACTTAGTTGAACATACCACAGCAGAATGTTGCTGATGTGTAAGGGCATGTAGAATGTGAATAACAGAGTAAAATAATCTTTCTCTGCCCAGTCTGAAAGAACAGTTATTTTTCCAGCAATGCTTCCGGTATGTTAGAAACATTACAGAGAAAAAGTATTTCATAACAACTCTGTAAGAGATGTTTGCTGTAAGCAAATAGCTTAATAAAAAGGCTAAATCAAAAATCAGGTCCAGGAGATAAGTGATAATATCTTCTCTGTACTTCCCCAAAACAGAGGTCAGAGTAAATTTTCCAGTTCAAAACAGTACTTCATCGGTAGTGCATTAAGTGTTGCTCTAGTCAGGCAAACTTGTAATTAAATAAAAGAGTGTATTTCCTGCTGTAGTGGGTTAAGGTTGGCTGGCTGCAAACTCTCATCCAGCAGCTCTCTTAATAAGATGTTTCTTCCTCCCTCCTCTCTGTCACTGCTATACAGCATTTTACCCTTTCTTAAACGCATTTCCACAGAGCCACCACCAGCTTGGGTGATGGGCTCAGCTGTGCACTGTGGTGGGACTGCTGGAGCCAGCTGGCAGCATCCATGCCTGGCACAGGGCAGCCCCAGTCTCTTCTTACAGAGCCCCCCCTGCAGCTCCCCTTCACCAAAATCTTGCCACATAAACCAAATACAGCTATATGTAAATTATTACAGAAATATCTCTTTACCATCTCAGAGAGCCACATGTTCCAATAAGGATCTTTTTCTAGTATTCTACCCCAGACTGAAAATGCTTGTCTATAAACTAACAATACAATTAGACATTTACTCTACAGGTACTGAATCAAAGTGAATCTGACAAGGGGGAAGCATCCTTCTGTAAATCATCCATAATTCAAAAAAGGTATTTAAAACAACTAAAATGGTAACAAATGGTCAGCTTTTAATACAAAATTATTAAAAAGTGCTCAAGGTAACAGGATGTTACGGCAACTGGAAGGCTTGAGACAGGCACATAAGCTCTTAAAGAAGACTATTATAATTAAACAAAACGTAAATCATACTTCTAGCCATCACCCGAAAAATTATTTTTAGTTATTGATAATTGCATTTGGGAGTAGAGCTCTTCCCTTTCTTTGCAAGAGATCTATGAAATACGGGTATGTCAAAGAAAAACCTATTTTCCAACTCTCCTCTTGTCCCAAACTCTTTGTTTTCATTTTGTCATCACAGGAATCTTTTCAGATTGCACAAAAATCCCCCTGAACTGACCAAGGATGTATGAGATTTTAATATGCTACTAACTATACAAGGGACAGTATTGATTATACACAAAACTGTATCAAACACACAGAATATTGAACTAATTAAACATGCAGATCATGAAACATGGATTATCTGAGTTTTAATAGGAGTACTAGCTGTTGTAGGAAAACTCACTCTTTTGATGAAACTACAATTTTCATGTTGTGACCCTGAACTTTCCAGGTCTCTTTCATGTAAGCTACTATGTGGAACATAGCTAAAAAACCTGTGAACATTAAAAAGCATTTTTAACTGAGGAAAATTCAGTGAACTTGGAAAGAGGAGCTCACCCCAGCCTAAAAAGGGATTCAGAGATGAGATTTGCATGCAGGGTACAGGCAGTAATTTTGAACTAACAGAATTTAGTTTTACAAAGCTAAACAGTATTTGTATAGCTCTGTATATATAGTCAAGTTACTATATATATTATATATATATATATATATATAGTCAAGTTACCTTGACTGCTGTTATATAAATGTTAAGCACACCTGAATGAACTTAGAAGTGATTGATGCTTAATTTACGGCATTTACCTTCATAATAAGCTCTCTAATTGAATAAGAAGGTATATCCTTTTCATGTGATTCCTGAGAAACTACCACACACTCTGGTAACTCCCATTTCACAAAGTACATCTGAAAAATATAAAAGAAGTCTGATGTGAACAGATTAGTGTATACTACTGAGTAACTGAGCCTAACTTAGGTAAAAGTATATGCGCAGTCTATGTGAGTAAGTAAAAAGCTTTCTTACTTGATTAGCTGGAAGAGAACAAAACAGAGGCAAGGATACATTTCACATTGTGAAAATGAAAATAATAGGTTTCTATATAAACAAATATTTGCATTCAATCCAAGGCAGGTATGTCAGAATAACAATTGCCCAAAAATTGTCATTTGAACAGAAAAATGCACTGGGTTTTATTTCCTTCATATCTTTCATTGCCACCATTCATCTTCTCTTTCCCTACTCCCCACGTAGTAATCACATGCATCTCACAAAAGCTATTTTGTGTCTGGAACTGCTTCAATACAAACATCACTAAACAGATAGAAGTCAAGTGTTGCAACAGAACAGTAAAAAATCAAAAGCTACTAAAAAAAAATAATATCTGGTCAGTACTGAAAAATACCATAAATCATACAGCACTCAAGTTGCATTTCTTTTGTGGTTTAACCCCACCCAGCAACTAATCCCCACACAGCCACTCGCACACTCCATCCTGGTGGGATGGGGGAGAAAATCAGAAGGGTGAAAGTGAAAAAACTCATGGGTTGAGATAAGAGTTTAATAGCAAAAGCAAAAGCTGTGTGTGTAAACAAAGTAAAACAAAGAATTCATTCACTACTTCCCATCAACAGGCAGGTGTTCAGTCATCTCCAGGAAAGCAGGCCTCCATCATTCATAAGTTACTTGGGAAGACAAAACGCCATCACTCCAAATGTTGCCCCTGCCCTCCCTTCTTCCCCCAACTTTACTTTGCTGAGCATGACATCATATGGTATGTAATATCCCTTGGGTCAGTTGGGGTCAGCTGTCCTGGCTGTGTCCCCTCCCAGCTTCTTGTGCCCACCCAGCATATTCA
>JAVJGJ010000002.1:35226261-35247385 GCA_035590215.1 Microhierax caerulescens | reverse complement strand
TGGGTCAGTTGGGGTCAGCTGTCCTGGCTGTGTCCCCTCCCAGCTTCTTGTGCCCACCCAGCATATTCACTGGTGAGGCAGTGTGAGAAACAGAAAAGACCTCGACTCTGTGTAAGCACTCATCAGCAGTAACAAAAACATCCCTATATTATCAAGACTGTGTTCTGCACAGTCCCAACCACAGCCCCATACTAGCGACTGTGGAGAAAATTAACTCTATCCCAGCCAAACCCAGCAAAATTTCCCAGGAACTTTTTTCTTGACTCTGGGGAAAACCTAATGAAAATATTCAAATTACCCTAAGCATTGCTAGTTGCAAATGTATTTCCATGAGACACAGCCTGATTTTTCTCTGTCTCCCAGTTCTATGACTAATTAGTTTGCATAACTCCTCTGTAACTTAACTCACAGAGACACAGTATTTGAAAAGACAGATCTGGAGCACCTACAGGCCTAACACCTCTATCCATATGCTGCACATCTACTTCAGAAAGCTGACTCAGTAGCCTCTCTCTGTTGCAGGTTTCTGGCTTATCCTTGTGGGATGTAGATTGTTCAACTTCTACAACAGCAGTCGTTTTGAGTCAAGGAGTTATTTTTATCTACACTATCAACACGTCTTTTTAAAGGTGACTTTTTTTGCTGGGTAGATTCACAAATTCTACTGTGGCACATTTATAACATTCATTTATTTTTCTTTAAATGTTAGGAGGCAAGGCTGTTTGGGATGATTTTGGATTGCTTTTCTTGCACATCAATGTGAAATAAAAAAATGTAATGGAGACTTGACTGCAGTGTCTGTTGTCCTTTATTTTGCACACCAACAATCCTGGCCAAACCTACAAAACTTGGTATCCCAAGCTTGATGCTTGTAACTGCATATGTGCATGCAAGGGGAAAGGAATGAAATTCAGGAGAGGAGGTATGTAAGAGGATAAAATAATTTAGAGTTAGAGATTTTGTAAGTAACACTCTCCTTCCCCATAACATTCCACATTTAATTTTATTATGTAAGGTCCTTTACAGTGTGATATGCCTCTGATTACAAACTGATTGGGGGCGGGTGATGTGAGTTAAGAAGACCTTTTTAATACCTGTGAATCAGAGGCAGAAAGAGAAGCACAGTCATACACAACCTTCATGTTATTTATTCACTCCCTGAAGCTAAACTACACTTTCAGATTCAGTTTTTATTTTCTTACACTTACTGTGTTTTTCTCATACTTGGAATATGTTTTCTAGAATAAACATTTGAACTCCTAACTTGTGGTGCTGAGGAACAAACCAAATAAGACACCACTGAAAAGGACATGACTAGTTCCCACTGGGTCTACTTTAAAACCTGGAAAAAAATCAGTAACATCTTTCACTTTGATTAGGAGATTACAAATAATGCTGCAATTTGCCCCACTTGCTGGCAGATCTAACTTACAGGAGGCACAAGTGTGCTGTTACTGGGTGACTATCAGGAAAAGGAGGAAATCAAGCAGTTTCATGCTTGGCAAATTTAGCTCACCATATGCTACTGATCATCTATGTAAAGTACAGCCAGCAACATATCCATGGTAAAATTACTTTTTATTACAAATGATTTATAAATTTGTCTTGTCTCTTTATGTATCCCCTACCTCGTGCCCTGGCCGTGGTGCTGAAAACAAAAGTTCAGGCAAATGTTTCCATCCGTTTCCTCAAGAGTGGAGCCTAACTTCCTCACCCGGGGAGGTGCCATGCCAAACTCTCAACCGAACTAAAATGGTAAAGTTCATTGGACTTAAACCATTCCATAACATGCTGCCTTCAAAGGCCTTAAGATCATTGTTCTGCTTTTGGCTGGGATGGAGTTAATTTTCTCTTCAGTAGCTGGCGCAGTGCTGTGTTTTGGATTTATTATAAGAATAATGTTGATAATACACTGGTGTTTTCAGCTGTTGCTAAGTAATGTTTACACTAAGTCAAGGACTTTTTGGTTTCTTAGGCCCTGCCAGCAAGAAGGCTGGAGGGACACAAGAAATTGGGAGGGGACAGTACCAGGACAGCTGACCTGAACTAGCCAAAGGGATATTCCATACCATAGGATGTCATGCTGAGTACATAAACTGGGGGAGTTTACCAGGGCCTTACAATCACTGCTCAGGGACTGGCAGGGCATCAGTAAGCAGGATTTTGGATTTTATTCCTCTCTCCCTCTGTCTCCTTTTCATCACAATTGTTGTTATTACCCTTTTTATTATTATATTTCATTTTATTTCAATTACAAAATTGTTCTTACTTCAACCCACAAGTTTTACCTTCTTTATGACTCTCCTCCCTGTCTCACTAGGGGAAGGGGGGAGCGAGTGAGCAGCTGCACGGTGCTTAGTTGCTGGCTGGGGTTAAACCATGACAAACCTATATTAAGCACATGCTACTAGTCTGTAGTCAGCATTCTTCTGAAGGAAAACTTCAGAATTTTGAACAGTCACTGGCACCTAAAGAATAATACATTGCAAGAACAGAGGTAATACAACACACTCCAAGTACCCTTTCTTGGCCATTTCTATTTATGCCAGAGCCACAGCCTCTCAAGAAAGGTGATAATAAATATGGACACCCCAAAGGGTAACATAATATTTGAGACAGTCCTATGTCATATAACAATGAGGTTTTTGATCAATATTCCTTTCATCAAGTCTTTTCCTCTACAAGTCAGAATACAGAATTGCAGTGTTTGCAGTACAGTCCCCAGTTAGTCTGACTGGCTTGAGAACCCACCGAGTAGATGAACACTCTGCAGAAAGCATGTTTAGTCAGTAAATCATTTTTTCAAACGAATTTAAAAGGGTTTGGGTTTTGGGGGGTGGAGGCAGGTTTTTTCCAGATGCATGTTTTCAAGAGTCCATTTTATCATATTTGAAAATAAAAAAGTGTGAGAAAAAAAAACAGTGCCAGTTCTTTTGAACATGTAACTGCCATGCATGTACACCACTAAGCAGTCATATACCCTGTTCTCTCAGTCCTACCTGCTTTCTTTTCTTGTCCTGACTCCTTACTTCACTTCTGTCTCTTCCTGTTACATGTATAATCAAAAGTGCATTAAGACAGTCCTAACCAGCATCTTCCCTAAATCAGAATAGGATTCTGTGCTTACAGCTAGTTCAGTGATTTCTGCTCAGTTTTAGACAGGGCAGAAAAAGTTCTGAATTACTTTTTGGGATTATTAGAAAATATGTATTATATAGGAAGGGAAAAATACACCGATATTCAGCACTTTCTGCCAAGATCCGATAGAGGAACAAAAGCCCCAATTTGCCCCACAACTACTAACCAATCCTCTCACTGAGGGCCTGACTGCCTATTACTCTCTTCCTATCAGTTTTGCAGTGACATGTTATGTAACATGCGAGTACTTGGTAGACTTCTTTTACAGGGTTCATTTCTTAGACAAGACTTGCCTTTTCACCTCTATTTACCTACTTTATTTAAATGTATTCTTTTTACAAACTAAACTGCTTATGTACACAATAGTTTTATAGATGTTAGTGCTAGTTCCTACTTACGTCATTAAAGCTATTTCAAGCTATTGCAAAAAAAGAGTGACAAATAAAAGCCACATTAAGAATGACTAAATATAAATCTATATTTGATCAATCATGCACATGTTGGTTTTTCCAGTCAAAGAATACAGACAAATGTGATTGAAAGATACTGCCTAATTTATTTGAATGCAAAGACACACACTTATATTTATTGTCTCTGCTCTTTGCCAACTTATTTGCTTTCCAAAGTACACTTTTTATTTTCTTAAATCTATCTGTAAATGACTCAAATTATGGCATTTCCAGGAGCTTCCACTATACAGTTTCCTTCTTTTATTTTTGAATTCCAGAAATAATTTATATTCCACTTCTTGACGTCTATAAGCTTTGAGTAAGTGTGAGCAAATGTTATATTTTCCTTGGTAGCTATCTACAGTTCTGATTTTTCCTTATTCATGAGTTAATCATGTTGGTACACTGAATAGTTATGTCCTTAAATGTATGACCATCTTTAGTGTTTGATAAACATGCACATTTTGACAGCAGCAAAACTAATAGGTATTGATAATGCCTACATTGCAATAGATTGTTGGAGGCAATCTAATAATTCTTCATCAAAAAGAGAAGGAAATACATTGATGACTGAACTACAACAGGATAGTTATAAGAAAAAAGCCCTGAAATCATTATATATGCATTTATATGTACATATTACATATAGATTGACCAGCCCCTTCACTTTTGGTCCCACTAGTACCACCTGCCTTCTAGCCCATTGTACTGACCTCAATTTTTTAAAGCAACAGTTGAGGGGGAAGCAGAGTTTAAGGGGTAATAAATAAAAGCATGTCATTACAGTTTAGTGTTTTCCTTTTATATGCCATCTTAAAGTCACAGTAATGTCACTGCACACCCAGTTTGAAAAGAAAATTTCACAAGTATGGCAATTTTTTCTAGTAATAACACCAAAAATGTAAGCATGATTGGAAAAAAGGTTAAAAGATAAATGCCAAGAAAGGTTGCACATAAGAGCAAAAGCAAGAAGCCTGAAAGAGGTATCATGATTTGCAAGTACTGTACACTTTAGACCATCAATCTTCTTAATTGTTAACGAGATTCAGAGCCTTTTCATATCATGGCCAAAAACTGAGAACAAACTTAGATAATGGTACTGAGGGTAAATCAACATACACCTATGGAAGTGCTGGGTTTTTTTTCTGGCATTCATCTGCCCAAAATCATAATCAAATGCAGCAAAGATTCACGTATTTTTCATTACTGCCAGTGGTCACCCTGCATCAGCAAAACTATGATGAGACAGGGTGAAGCAGCACAAACTGGTACTGACTGTGGTGTATCAATTATATGGTTATATTAAGTGCTTTATGCCCCCAGGTGTAAGCACTTCTTCTTTTCCTTAAGTACTGAAGTATTTTTTTCAATTTAAAAATACATACTTTAGACCATGTTTCAGTTCATACATTCATTTTCAGAACAGTGAAAATTAGAAAATGCACTGAGCGTTCTTCCAATCCCACAAATACAGGCTGCTGCTTGTACAACTGCCTTACCAAACACCGTAACTCTATCCCCAGTGAAGGAATTCTGCCTTCCAGAACTGTATTGTAACAAGCTGCACTAACATGCAGTTCAACAGGTAAATGATATTTCATTCATCACAAACACAGACATGCACTTTCAATTTAATTGGACATAACACACATATTTTTCATTAACTGGATTCTCAATCAAAAGATAAAGCCACTAATAGTCAGTGATTACTCTTTGTGAAGCAAAGAGAATCTTTCAGCATCTCTGAAATTGGATCACTTTTGTACAGAGAAAAATCAGACCAGCTCTGGGGAATAACAGTTAAGAGAAGCTGATAGTTATTAAGAAGTAGTTCTAAATTCTCGAAACTGAGATTACCGTAGTCATACTGACATACTGAAAATGAAAACTCCTTTTTACAATAGAGAACGAACAGCGCTCTCATTAAAGTAGCTTCCTGGCCCAAGATAAACACTCAGTGAGGACAGTCATATTTAATCTACCCATGTTTCTGAAGGGAACAGATAATAAATGTTCTGGGAGGAGCTGAAAAATTAACAACAGCTGCTTGCCATAGCTGATAAAAAAAAATAACGATTATGAGATGGCATATATGTGGAATTTGCACCCATTTTCACGTTTGTGACTTGACTTATGGCAAGTTCCTGGTGCAAGGCAAGGGCATTCCGGTTTTGTAAACCAGTGCCCTTATGACTGTATGAATAAAGGGTTCCACTAACCATTTCCTAAGAAAATTAGCCTCTTCCTGTAACATAAAAATAGACAGTTCTCATGTGTGATAACACAGTGATATTATGTCATGTTTGTATGCAAAAGAGCAGGTCAATCAGTTTTGACTGTGACCATAGGTTAAAATGCCACATATCCTGTTGCAGTTACAATCAACATACTAAAATGAAGTGCCTGTTAAAGCATCTGGATTGAAAATGGGGCCACAACCAGAACTTTAAAAAGTGAAAAAAAACCAGCATTGTTTAGTTTATGTTTCTACCTTTAGGCTCAATAGCACAATTTATTGTTCACTTAAATACATTTTACTTACTATACTTAAGCATGTAGGTGTATTTTATTTCTCAACATTTACATGCCTTATTGTTATTACTTTAAAATAATTTATATTATTAAATTTATGGGAGATTTGCTGTTATTTTTTAATGTAACTACATCTGTTGGGGACAGACTTAGACCAAGACAAACAACTTTCAAAGATCTAACTTTCTCATTTTATAGCAGTAGCATGTATCTGTCCACCCAGACATGAACCTGTTGTGCTAAGCACAAAATAAACCTTCAGTCAATTATATTCCTCAACTCAGGGATCTTTTAATTCAATGTTTAAATTAATGGCACATTTTAATTATAAATGTGACTTCATTAAATTTACGGCAACTATCACCACTGATTAAGAAGAGACTTTTTTATATTCCAAATAATCTAGCAAAAGTCTTATCTTTTTGTAGCACTGTTTTGCTGAAGTAGGAACAAGTGCTCTATTTTGCTTAGATCTATCTAAGGCAGTTTAGCTGTTGTGGCCAGGACTGCCAGCTGAGAAACCTCATAAAGGATTCAGAATTAAAACAGCAAGAGAAGAAAACTGGAAATTCACAGCCATGTAAGGAGCTGTGGGAGCAATCTCCCTAACAAAAATCATTTTTTTGTATTTTCGAACTTCTCACATCTTATGCAAAAAGAGCATTTGTCATTTGGAGGAGTAACAATTTTGGCAACCAAATATTCTCTTGACAAGCCATACACTGATTCTACCACTTAGTTCCACCACATTTTTAAAAAAGCTGTTAGTGACATTTTCAAATCTTTCTTCTACAGAATTTGGCATGAGATAGCACAATAGATACTTAAAATTCAGAGTGTTTGCATGCAATGTAATTAAATGCCCACTAAAAAGGGCCACAGTAAAGTAAGTCTTACTGTTCCACAGCTATGCTTCTACTGAAGTCCCACTCAGGTGGGACACAATTGTTTTTAACCATCCAAAAAGTGTAATGCTAAACGTAGAGATTTAGTATGATCAAGAAATATATTCAAGATAAAAGAGAAACTAAGAAAGCTGTTTCAGATTATTTCTCATAAATCACAGCGTTGACAGTTCAGTCACTTAGGCACTTGAAGTTATTGTGCATTACATTACTCTCACCAGGAGGGGTTAGATCCAAGAAACAATGTAAGCTTTGTGTTCGGGGTCTCCCCAGCTGACTGGGCCCTGTCTTTCCTATCAGGGCTCCCTCTGATTTACAAACCAACTTTCTCACAGTTATTTAGCCTCAGCAGGAATTCAGGGATAATCCACCACCACATTCCCACAATTTTGGTCATGAAGACACTCAGATTTTTTGTTTAAACTTTCTCAGGGTGCAGCAACACTTTGGAGTTGGTGTTCAGCCTAAGTCAGACTCACCAGAGTCAGACGGAGTTAGGTATGTTCAGAGCATGCCAAATACACCAGTCGCTTAAGGAGTTTAAATGCAGTCATTCAGATCCTAGTTTTATTGTGCCAAGGAAGGACATAGGACATGTAGATACCTTAAAGCAAAGTCACTGATTATGAGACACGTACAGTAACATATCTTTAGACGCTTCAGGAATTTTCTGCTAGAAACCTCAGGCACAATACATCATGCCAGGCAGCACTATTTAGACTGAGCCTATTTAGAGGCCTCGGCTTTCTAATGCCATTTTCTAACATCACAATGAACCTCAACAGAGTATAACTGGGTGTTGCAGTTCACCATGTAAGCTCTTTTAGGCACTCTAGCCCAAAAAGTACAGTATTTTCAAAGAAGAGAATAAGTCTATTTGCTGGCCTGCCAAGAAAGAACAGTTTGAAGTGTTGTGCTTAAGTGATAACCAGTTCTCAGAATGTTTTAGCAAAGTGAATGATACTAAGGATGCCTTTACTGACTATAGTGTCCTCTAAATGCAGGTGAAGAGTGCACATATTAAACATGTTGTCAGTTAAACATATACGTCTGTGTCAGTCACTTCTCCCAAGTAAGAAGCAATAGGACAAGAGGAAATGGCCTCAAGTTGCACCAGGGGAGGTTTAATTTGGGTATTAGGAAAAGTTATTCACTGAAAGGGTTATTACACATTGAGCAGGCTGCCCAGGGAGATGTTGGAGTCACCATCCCTGGAAGTATTTAAAAGACGTGTAGATGTGGCACTTAGGGACATAGTTTAATGGTGAAAGTACTCAAATTTAGGATGGCTGCAAAACAAGTGACTCTCCAAGCCACACAGAAATAAGGTGAATTGGATTTTAAATCAAGAGCTTTCAATATAAAATTAGGTTACAGGAAGTAACCTAGGTTACAGAAGAGTCTGCTCAAGGATTCAGGGCATCCAACTTCTTGTTAGCTCCCTCCCTCCCATGCTCCAAGTCCTAATTTATTCCTTTTGTGTTCACCTCAGCCACTCCATCCCCTCAAATCAATTATACATGCTTTAGCTTCCTGCTCCAACTCTGATGCATGCTCCTATTATCCTCCTCCAAACTCAAAGACCATCCATCCTCCTCCTGGGCCTAGGTATGGAATTGCAGGAGGCAGCTTTGTCCCTCAGCTAGGTCCAGGGCATCCCTCTTCCCCTTTCCCTTTCTGCTGTTACAAAACTGAGAGAATGGAGAAGCAATGGTAAGCCTGATCCAGTTTCAACTATGTGGGGCAGGGAGAATTAGCTTTCAGTTTCTGCATGAATCCTTTTTTTTTTACAGGAGGTGTGCCAAATACTTTGTCTCTAGTATACGCTCACACAAACACTAGTCTGTTCATGAGGAGAATTTCAGATATGCTCTGTCATCTGCAGCAACCCTAACCACTTGCTTCTTTCTGGAGATAGGGAAGGAAGAAAGCATTCAATTCAAACAACGCCTGCAAGTCATGCAAAGGCTGAGCTATGAGTTCTCTCAAGATCTGCCCACACTGGCATCAGAATAGGCCTAAAGTAAAGAGGGTTCTTTTCAAATTCTTATCATGTTTCCTTCTTCCTCCTTCCTTGAACTTAAGCAGAGTTTACTACAACTTGGCTTTTAATTGCCAAAACCCCAGGAAGTCAGAATCTTTTCTCTCTAGACACCTGTGCTATTCTCATTCACCAACCTGTAAGACAACCTTATCATACAAGGAAGATTATTTCTATGTTATGAAAAGCAACTGCTGCCTCTAGTCCACCGCACTTTATATCCAAAACCAAATAAAGCACTTCTTAATAACCTTAGCATAATACATAGCATTTAGTTACACAGAGGAGAAATTCATAGCATTCCACTTCCAACCAAAACACACCATGCTTCATCCTGCAGCTGGTAAAGATGATCAACATCAGAAATACTGTTCTTTTTCAGAGAGAGTGGTGTCACATCACACACCCTTCAGAGCCCTTCTGCAGTTGGTTACTCAAGAAAACGCATCCCCAGATCCTTCAAAAGGCCTGGGCTTTCAACCTATATAAAATCTGTAAAATTAAGCAAGGTCAAAATGGGAAACTTCCTCCATCTCTCTCCTCAGGATCATCAGTTTACAGAAAAGCAGAAGAACAGTATCAACCACTTTGTATTCAGAAGGCAGAAAGCAAAGAAGCCAAATGAGACTATAATAATGTACAATGTTCCAGATAAGGAGAAAAGGCTGTTTACAAATGTTAATCTAGTGGTTCCTTTTCTTTTTAATATAATTCTTCCTTCCAATGTTTCTTCAATCTTCAATGACCAAAACCAATGAATTAAATGGAGGGGGAACACGTATGTGTGGTGTATGTGTAAAGATTTGTGTCTCACCAGAGGAAGACACAAGCTTTATCAACAGTATCAGATCCCAGAAGCGGCCTATCCTCTGCCAGTAGATGGCATCATTATTTCTCTTTAGGAAAAGGGATCAAGGAAAAACATCTGTGTTATCAGCAAAAGCTATGGCCACTACCTAGATATTTTTGCTCATTTATTTTCTCATAAAATAGAATTCTTTGCCTTAGCTGCTGTTTTTGTATTCCAGAGGACAGTGACAGACAAAAGTAAGGCCATACAGAACCTGACCACACCAGGAGGCTGACAGAAAGAGGCAGAGAATATTGAATCTTACTGTAATGGCACACTACAGGTCTGGTATCCTGTGCCTGTGAAAAAAGTGCATAGAGAGAATTTACAGAGAGACTGTCCTGCATCTAATTCCAAACACATACAAACTTTTACATACTTAATAATCAGTTATGAAATTTTCAAATACAAAACCTGTTTTTTTTCTTTTAAACCTCCTGTGCAGATGGTTTCAGGCCCTGAATCACAGTAGTTTTAACATCCTCTTCTATTTCCACAAATAGCTGGTTAAGTGATGCAGTAATTCACTAATAATCCCATTAAACAAACTACAGCCCCTACATAATACATAATGGTATGAAGCTGTGTCAAGGGAAGTTCAGACTGGACATTAGGAAAAGATTCTTCACTGAGAGTGTGGCTGGTCGCTGAACAGGGTCCCCAGTGAAGTGGTCAGGCATCAAGCTGGTCAGAGTTCAAGGAGCTTGTGGATGATGCTCTTGGTCATATAGTTTAGTTTTAGGTAGTGCTGCAAGGAACACGCAGTTGAACTTGATGATCTTTATGGGTCCCTTCCAACTTGAGATTATTTTATTTTTATCATATCATTATTTTATAATAAAAATTGAGGTTATTATGATTTACGATTCTATGGGATGCATTAATATCTACTTAATATGCAATACCACATATTAAACAACTACAGCTCTCTGCAGCTGAAGAAGGTGGCAATTATCTTCTAATATAGGTTAATTTTAATTGGAAATGTCTAGGTTTGGCTCTGTATAACACAATATTTTATAAATAAATGCACATAAGTGCACACTAGAAAGTATTTTTGGAAACACAAATAACACTTCAATAAAATGCATCAATGAAATAAAAAGACCTCAGAATCACTTGGGTAAAAAAATGGCTATAGTGCATAAAATACTTCATTGTCTTGTTGGTTCGGCCTAAAACATTTGCTGCTTACAGAAGATATGGTATAACTGCAGATTTTAGAAGAAAGGTATTTGCCACTCAATCTGAAACTCAAAGATTTTTTATACCTAATAGATAGCAATTATTTAATCTGTTCTAGGTCTTGTTCTGTACATTACAATAGTATAATAGACTGTTTCAAGTTGGCATATTGTACACAAAGCCATTTTTTTTTTGCACCATTGCAGAATCATTAGTCTGTTATTTCCTGTTTTATACACTATACAAAGTTAAGCAAACTTTAGTGATGTTCTGTACAGCAACTTCGATATTCAGTCCATAATGACAACTAAAGAACGAGTAAGAAATATACTTAATTTGTGAGAAATAATAATCCTAAACTATCATTGTAACCAGTGATTAGAGAAAACCAAACAATTTACAAGTTAGTGTCCGGGGTGGGGGGGGGAGAAGGCCCCATTTTTTGTTCACATCTCCACAAATCTTTGCACTCTGATTTTAAAATCCAGCGTCTCAACTGCCTTATTTATATTCAGCACCTACCAGACCATCAGCTGACATTTTTTCCTGAGGTCCTTAGAGTTCTGATGTTTTATCCTGTATGTCAGAAATGACAACAGAAGATGACCAAGCCAAACATGGAGAATAACTGATGTCTTGCTTGGTACATAGCCTTACAGTATTCCTGCAGTGTTCAGGAGCTGCTCCGCAGCATTGCTTAAATACCAAACATACATTGCTGCTTCTTAGTCCTCTCCATCTCCAAGAACAGAACCCAGTGGAGACTAGCACATTTTTTACTACCTTATATTTAATTTTTCTCTATCATAGACTGATCAGAGAAATTACTGAAACTGAGCCTGTGAAAATACAGAAAGCCATCCTAAGACAATTGACAATACTGTTCTGAATCTGTTCCAATACTTGGCTAAGAGGTGTGAAGATTCAGGCCTGCCAAATTCCCTGAAAGACAGAATAAAAATAAACTAGGAAGCCAGCCTGGATGAAAAGGAGGTGGGAGAACAATGCTTCTATGTCACACTCTTAAGAAAAAGATTTTGTATTAATGCCTGCATCTGATTTGATCTGATACAAACTACCAGACAGCTTTCTGTTCTTCAGCACTGAAACAACTTCCCAACAGTACAATAAAGAAAAAGGCTGCATGCATGCATGCAGCTGAAGAAATGTACTTCCAAAGGTGGATGCACACAGCTGCAATGAATCTTTTTGCTTACTATGCCTCAACATTGGGTGGGGCCAATAAATTAAGCTAATACAAGGGAAATCAGAAGGCCTTTTTAGATTAGCTCCTTGATTACTTTTTTAACTTTACAAGTATGTATATGTATACATACACATATATTCCTGCAGAGATGTTAAGCGAAAACCATTTATGTACTATCTTTTCTCCAGATACCTGGAATTCCTCCAGTAGTACTGCAGCCACCACTTTTTCTTAGAAATACTACAGTAATTACTGTATTCTAAAAGGATTATCTACCCACCACTGAAACATAGTTAGATCTAGTATGAAGCGTCCAAGCTATTTAAGCCTAAGGAGCAATAATACAAAGAAGTTCTGGCAATAATAAGAAAACATATAGTTATCTGCAGGGTTAGTTCAACAGAAGAATGTGATGCCCCAGAAGACAGAACGCTACCAGGCTTATTTTTCACTACAGTGGGGCTAATTCACTGCTCGGAGAGAAAACGTTATTTGTGATGTTAATGATCATTCCAGGCCAAAGGTGCTTGAGCAATCAGTTCCATCTGTCTCAGCATACCACAACCGGAGTATCTGCAGCTCCTCCACAGACTTCCTGGCTCCGGCGCTGAGCCACTTGAAGAAGGAACGGTTCTCAAAACCCACGCAGCCTCCCGACTTGCAAACTGAACTCTCCTGCCACCACCCTGGTTTCCCTCTGCAAACGGAGAGGACCCACTGCGCAGGCGGAGGCAAGAACTGGGGCTTTCAATCCTGCTGAGTAAGAACTAGAAGTCCCTCAGCAACTGCGGCTGAGTGAAAGGATCGTCATGCGTGGTCCATAAACGCCGCCGTTCGCTGTGAGTAGCTGTGCTCAGTTCACCGATTCACTGCGGCACTGTGCGCTGCAGCAGCTGCTTCCAGCCTCCCACCGAGACGGTGCTCGCTCCACAGGCAGCTTTTCACTCACTACTTCTCCGTTACGCTTTTCCATCTCTGCCCCCCACACCACCGGCAAAGCACAGATGCTAGGTGACAGGTTAAACTGGTGAAGCCACAGTAACTGACTGATAGAATGGGCAAGTAAACACAATAATTTATACAGTATCATAATTTATAAAGTAAATTCTACAATTCATGCAGTATTTTAAGCTAATCTGTTTTACCTTGCATTGCCTCAGACTAGAAACGTGATTTTCAAAGATCAGTTGATGTGGGCAAATACATTAAATCTCTGAAATTATAACCTTATTTCTAAACTGTAAAATTATTCTTTAATTTTAAAGAAAAAAAGATTCTTCCCAGCTTGGCATCTAATCTCCAAGACCCCGGGTTAAGCAGCAATATCACCTGATGCACTCCAGCACTTCAGTCTAGCAGCCATCTACTTTGCAGTGCACATGACTCATCTCAATAGATACAAAGAAAGTGAGAACGTCGAGCAAGTGAAGATGGAGAAAAAGGTTGACTGGAAGAAGACAAATACCAAAAGCATTACTGCAGACAGAAGCCTTAGTTGCAGCAGAGGATTAGCTGTGTCAGCCTTCTGGGGATGGAGTGAGTGGCTGGGTGGGGAAAGGAGGAGTTTGAAAGGGTCATTCTAAGTGACTGATCAGAACACTGCTACTTCCCTGAAGAAAATGTGACTTCCTTTCCTATAGTTACCATTTTCAGAGACAGTTTTGTAGAGGTCTCTCTCTAGCAGTAATGCCAAGAAGCTTTGCAATCTTGGATGAGTCACTTCTCCATTTTTTACAGCAAAATCAACACCATTTGCCTCCCTACCCTGTGAGGAAGTGCAAGTAGCAGACAGCCTTTCTACTGCATTCCAAAGCTGAAACTATTTGAATAAACATTAAGCAGTAGTATCCTCTAAAAATTCACTGGCAACATGTGGGGGGGCTGAAAAAATATAGACATTGCAGAGGAAATGGAAAACAATAGGAAGGACCTTCCCCTGGTAGGAATTTATTGACCAGGGAAAGGGGGAAAGGGCAGGAAGTCTGCAAACAGCAATACCAGTCTCTCTTCATTATCATGTTTGCTCCTGTTATCCCTGGGTAAACCCAAAGAATACAGACCCAAGCTTGTTCCCATAGGAAGGTGACAGTTGCCAGTCTCATGCCCTGTGTGACCTCTAATTAGCTCCTTTGTCAGCCAATTGTGCTGCCTAAATTCCAGAATGCTAGAGAAAAAAACAATAAACCAAGTCTGTGACCTCCAAAAGGTTGCTATTTACTTTTCTGCAGCAATGTACATGAGCGCTGGTTTCCCAGTGGCTTTTCATTGCATATGTTCTAACATACCTCAAAGGGGGCACTCGAAACAAGACACTGTGAACTACTGCATTGTAAAGCATGCACCATGATTCAGGTCACTCACAATAAACTAACCTGAGAGCACTGTAACTTATTAACCAACTTTCTCTCCTGGCATTGTTGAGTTCTACAACCACAGAACTGCTGAGAGCCTCTTGAAATCACCAGCAACCAGCCTAACCCATGAAGTTACTCTGGCATACTACCTGTAGGAAAAGCTGGTTTACACAGATTTCTTTGAAATAGAGTAACAGGATGGTTTCAAATATGGCCTATTAAGTATCCAGAATTAAACTTTTCAGATACTTCCCCATGTACTTATATTTCAGATTCAGTGCCATAAGACACCTAATTAGCATTCATTGAGGATTCCTTATCTAATTTGGAGTGTTTTCTTTAATTATAGTATTTAAGTTAATCCAGTGCATTTTTGCCTCAGATACATGGAAGAATAATGATGACTAGAAGGTTTTAAATTTCTCCTTCTACCTGACATAGTAGGCAGAAATACAGGATAGCTGTTTCCCAGGAGAGGCGAACATGCCTCGGGGGAAAAAAGGAGCCATCAAACTGTAAAAGGAAATAATCCTTGTTGTGAAAATCATGTGCTGCTACTGTACTTGTTAAAGGTGAGACTGACTTTGCTCTAAAACAGGAAAGAACTGCTACTCCCAGATGCAAATGAACAAAGGCTTTACTTTATGGAATCATGGCATGGCTGTAGCAGTAACTCAATGACAATTCTAAAAGGGCAGAAACTCTACTGCCGCCCAGTGAAGTTATAATTAAAAACCATGAGAAAATTAGAAGCAATGTGAGCATGCAGAACTAGCTCAGAGAGTGAGCCGTATAAGGCAGCAACATAGCAGATCTGGATTGAAGATGGAAAGAAAATGACACAAAGACAAGTTTCTATCACGCTTTTGCATATGCTGCTTGCCCTGGCATGTTACAAGTAGAAGTCACAGACATCACAATGGGACTATTTAAATAACACAGAACAAGATAATGTATTACACATAACTATCAGGAATAATTTTTCCTTTTTGTTAGTCAGTAAAATCTGCCATCACAGAAAAAACATCAAGATAACTGTACTAATTTAATTAAACACTTCATTTCTGACAATGTAGCCCTTAGAAACCTGAAGTTCCAATTTCCTGAGATAGGGATTGGGTAGAAAACAGGTATGCACATAGAAGTAAACACTGCCTCCGTTCAGGATCATCCACAATGAGAAAATGTCTGTAAACACACATTCAGGTTATTGGCTTCAGGTTTTAAGCACTGAGATCTGTAAGCATTTATCTTTTCTGGTTTTGCAACAAACACAGGAATATGGTCATGAACCTTGTCAAGGTACTTCCCTAGCATGATGTTACGCAAAGTGCACTGGGGCATACAATTTAATCCTTTTTAAACTGCATCCAAGAACATGTGAAATTATTATAATGCTGATGACAGTGTAACAGATAGAAATTCCAGAATTGCTCCTGGGTTTAAATGACAGTTTAATATAAAATTACCAAACTAGAATTTTGCAGGGTCAAATATATAGATCTTTCCACCAGCCGAATGAGTGTCCTATCCCAGGAAGCCACAGAACTGTGCTCCTTTTTATTTGCTTTATTTCTGTTCCCATTAGTCTTGCTGCATAGTGCCACAGCATCAGTAAGATGGGAAAAAGCAGTATTGCTGCACAGACTAGGAGGCAGCCTAATGGTGATCAATGTACCCTGGTGAAATAATGTGGATTTGTACTCCCACTGAGGAGGGAACAGAACTCTCTTTCTGATTAACTTCTTCAAGAAGACAGGAGTTCCTCAGATTTGCTTTTGGACACAAATCACTCAGCAAGCAGAAATTATTCAAGAAGCATACTGAGAATTTATCTAATGCCAACATATGTACACCCTCGCAATTGCAAATGACAAGTGTTCCCATCAGTGAAAAACCAACAGAGTTATCCCATGCCCCAGAACAGATTGCCTGGCATTGCTTGACACTATGAGCAGTCATTCTGCTCATCTATTAGGGATACTTACAGTAATTGCATAAAATGATCTTTTCTGTCTTTTCCTGCATTCTTTTTATTATTCCCAAACTGCTATTGCATAAGAAAACAAGATATTGGTGTGGATTACTGGCCCTATTAAACCACAGACAGGAACAACAGCATATTGTTACTTTTATTATTCAGAAATAGTATTTACAATTAAAAACCTGTTCAGCTGAGCTGAAGTTAACATCAAAATGGTTTCTAGTCAACAGGTAATAGCACAATTCTTACTAGCTGACAAAAATCTACAGTCTACATTTTTCAGACGCTGTAAACTACCATTTTTTAAAATGTCAAGTAAGAATGCAGAGCATCTTGCTTGGTTCAGACTAACCTTTCCCCATTTATTCCATGACTATGATACAGACTGAGAAACGTGTTAAAACACATCTGTGACCTATCATTTCTAGGTACAGTAAGACTGCTCATGGCCTACATTTGGGAGTTTCTTGTCATAAATTCCTTCACCTGCATTTCCAGCTCTGATAAATGAGCAAGGTATTTGTTGATCTGCCATATTGCTTGGCAGGGGACAGTCCATTCCCTTTTTCCACAAAAGCATGCCACATAGATAGAGTGTGCTTGCTCCAGCTCTACACACAGCAAGAGTTTATCCATAAAGCTTTATCACTAGGAAAACAAGTTCAGTTCTTACATTTTCCTTTTTCATTTTTTCTATACATTACATCAGACTTTGCAGGCTAGATGGCCAGGTTGATTAGGGGTAATTAAAGAATCCTACCACATTGAACTCCAAAATTACAGAATGGTTGCTTTCTATTAAAGTGACAGAAAAAAATATGTGGGGAAGGGGTTAAAAAACTGTCTCAATATCAACTCCATATACCTAGTGTTGTTTTTAAACTATTTAAATGACAAAAAGAAGTGCCTCACCCATGAGACTACTAGGATATTTAAAAAAAAACAAAACAATACCAAGCCATATTTCTAGCTGGCATTCTTAATGCAGTCTACATCTTGTAACACATGCCTTAATTTATGAACAATTACAAAGCTACAGAAACCCAGATATTAAAATTTAAGAGCATGTGTTTGGAATCTAGCCAGGTTATTATGAAAGACCTGCTCAAACTGTGAAAAATGCTAACACAGAAACTTTCTATCTCTTGCATGATGGTGTGTACACCATATTATAGACACACAAGTCTTCATTACTCAGTACTATGCAATTGTCTAGAACATAATCTAGACAGCATTATACTGCCATTCTCTGATTTTTAGCCAAGAATCTAACAAATTCATAATGATAGCTCTGTAGTCCAGTTTCTGACAGGTTAGAAAGAAAAAGTAATAGGCATTTGGGTTTTCTTTTCAAAGTACACGTAGGCTTCAACAACTGTTACAGTGGTTCAAAAGCAGGTTTTATTTAGTTGTTCTGCAAAAATATCAAAAAATTCAAAAAAATCCAAGCACCTATTGCTAGGCACACCTGCTCTTCATCTGCCAATAACACACAGAGTAACCTCTAGCTTTCTACTCATCAGGAACATACCAATCATGTTCATGCAGTTCTTACATCAACAAATCTATCAATATGCATAAATATATTTTTACAAGTAGATAAATGTTGCTGTGTTACAGCTGTGTAAATCCAGGGAATGACTCCTACAAAGTGGCAGAGCTTGTCTATGTATGTCAGCTCCAATTTTGTCCTGTGAAATGTAAAACCAAAAGTGAGAACTTGTGAACCTTTTTTCCTAAATAATTAATTTGTATGTGGATTGAAGAATTATTTGTCTTTTAAACTCAGAAATGCCCAAATGACTTTGCACAATTGTGTATGAAATATGGGTAGTGCTGTTACTGTGCTGTCAAATGTGACAGCCATTCTGTACTCAGCAATATTTCAAACACCATCCAAATGCAACCATACAAATGTCACCTCTGCCTATGGAACTTTATAAATGAAGCAATATTAATCAATTAAGGGACAGTGAAGTGCATGCAGAAGCAGCCAAGTCTACCTGAGAATTACAATAGAGAGTTCTGGGTGGGCAATCAAGTTTAAACCACAGAATTGCCAAGGCACACGGATTCTCTGTGTGATAAAGCGGATTTCCGGTCCCGCACTGAGGGAAACTGCGAAATCTTTGCCTATGGTTACACAAGAGAAAATATTGCTATTACACCTTTTCCCAAGTTGTTTTACTTCTGCTAACAGAAATATATGATTAGGTATGCGGAAAGTCATCTACATATTTACACTCCAAATTTCTGAAGACAGCCTGTTCATATGAATTACCATGACAGAATACTTGTCTCCTAGGCTGCTTGGTAAGGGAAAGTGCTGTCCAAGACATTCAAGCAGAAATAAAGACCCCCAAACACATGACCTAATGTGAATTTAAGAGTCATTAAGTACCATTTTAATTACCTATTTATCTTGTACCAAACAGAGCAGAAGAGTAAAAATATATCTTGCCCCTTTACATTCTATGTACTTGCGATCCTTAATGAAAGCATTTTTGTTTTCCAAATTACCTCCTTGTCTGGTGTATCACACCGCTTACTCTTGCAATTTTAGGGGTTTTCCTTTCACGAAGAGGAAGCAGCTGTACAGTGTTAAATACTCTTCAAAGGGTATGCTTTTCAGAGGGGGCAGTGCTCACCAAATTAGTTTCTTTCTATCCTAGCCTTCCCATACTGTGACAGTTTATAGGTTGTGCAGTGCTCTGATGATGTTAACCTTTTGTTATAAACTAACCACAAAGAAACAGGATAATAGGCTGCCATTCATAAATGTTATTGTTCAAAATGGCTGCCAGCCTCCTTATCTTTAACGGAGCCAATCCTCAAAAGGATCAACATTTCCTCAAAGTTGTTACCACATATGAAGATATGGGAATTATTTTCTAGCAGCATAAAGTTCTCAAGAGAAACAGCTGCAGCTCTGTGGCACATACTCAGCCTAAACAAATGCCTACACAGCAGAGATGATGCAAAGGTACACTGAGTAGGTGACAGAAGCAGAGCACTGGAAGAAACTGGCTGCTTAATCAGAGTTTGCTCTTGACATTGATAAAGCAGCTAAATCACTCAGAGTGACAGATTTTTAAAGTGAATAAAACAACCATAGACTCATATCTAGTTTTCTATAGTACAGCCTGGTGCAAGGGAAGTAGTTGGTTTGTGCTGCGGAATTGTTGTTAGGGGTACCCTGACAGACACAGGTCCTGCTATAAACTCTTTTCAGTCAAACCACCAGTAAAACCAGATCCAGTTCCGGTGCTATCTCTTCCTCTACTAGTATCCTCATCTTTGGGTTGGCACAAATATGTTTCTTCCTGCCTGGCAGAGCAGTGTTAACCATACGCTGCTTAGGAAGTACATTAATAATGGAAGTGGGAAAGAGAAGAGATTGAATGATAACTCTCTACCCTAAATAGAAGTCATCTTGCTGTGCAATTCATGGGAAGGCAGAGAAACCAGATCTTGCAAATTAGTCATAGCATTTCAGGTTTTGCAGGAAAATCTCACTTTAAAACAGAAACAACCTCTGCATCCCATCATTTCAGAGCTAGGAATCCAGTCTAAGATCTGCAGGAGACCTCTAGGCCTGAACCTTCTACAGAATGCTGTTTAACACCTCTGACTGCCTTGAAAGTTTCTGTCCCTTGGACTATAGAGATCAACTGTTTTCCTAATTGCTAGACTCTCAGTGATCCCAGTCCTTCTGGTTGGCATTTGGGCAGAGCACTTGCACAGCAGGCAGCAGCAGCTAGGCCTTGGCACATGAAAGGGATGAGGAGAGGGGACAGCTGAGGAAGGATTCCTGGGATCTTGGCCAGAAGTCATGTCCTCAGACAACAGGAAGGAAAGATCACTAGAATAAAAAGCAATTAGTTTTAGCTATTTGAACAACTGATATTTACTAACTAATAGTAATGATTATCTTTAAGAAACTATTTTTGTTATATTTACTGAAGAATACAAAGACAATTGATAGGAAGCATACAAAGAAATCAGAGCAATTTAATATAATTCCTGAAAAGTTTTGAATGTTGGAGATGCTAGTATTTTAAGCAACACTTAAAGAATCAAAATTCTCCATCGAGCCACAGAAAGAGAATTTTAGGGGTTATGCTTTTCCAGTAGCAAACCAAAGGTTAGCAACATTTATTTGAAGTAACTCTTTGGAACTAGTTGGAACACTTGATATACAAGGTGAGAACTTGGTATTTCCTTTAAGGCAGGGGTCCTCAAACTTTTTAAACAGGGGGACGGCACACAGATTAAGTGGGTGGCAGGCAGTCATCTGCAGCTGCTTGGTTTCCCCTCCCAACCCATGGGTGTGTGTGTGTGTGTCTGTAAATACCAGGGGGATGGATTGAGGACCCTGGGGGGCTGTATCTGGCCCGCGGGCCACAGTTTGAGGACCCCTGCTCTAAGGGAAGCTCCCAGGAAACTAGAGGCCAGTCTGCCTCACCTCAATACCTGGGA
>JAVJGJ010000002.1:35189768-35220543 GCA_035590215.1 Microhierax caerulescens | reverse complement strand
ATAATTTTGTTTATAATTTTCTGTGTGTTTGCAGTAGTTCTGAGTTGCTAGACGTAACTTTTGGCTAACAGTTTCAACTTGCATGGTAGCTGGATATGCTGCTTTTAACACCCTCCTTCAGCATAGCCTGCCATAGAGGTATTTCATCATAAGTTTGTGGACTAAAATGCATCTCACCAGATGGTTTTCTTAATCAGGCATCCCCCTTCACACCTGCATGAGCCCACATTGCTGTTGGAACTTTAAGAGCAATTTTCAAGGCCAGAATCTGAATATGCTACAACAGAAAACACAGCACATTCATGATTGATTTTCTGTACTTGTAAGTAAGCCTGTAATGAACAATTAGTATTTAGTATAACATTCAATAGCATGAGGGGCTACAGATGGAATAGTTAACTAGTTGCTGGGGAGAGGGAGAGATACTTTTTAGCACTGTTATTTTACTCCATACAAACCACAAACAAGCCAATACTGCCATAACTACAGGGTTAGGTTTGTTGTTTTGGGTTTTTTTTTAATTCCACTGATGAATGCTTCTGTGTCTGCTTCTGTATATTTTTGTTCAGTTAGCATCAGTGTTACTGGATAGTAGGTTTTTTGAGAACAGGTCCAATGTCATGTGCCAAAAGACTAGAAGTCTTGTTTGGTCATGTTAGAAAGAATAAAATCACGTCTCAGTAACTTCTTACTCTTTTTGAATGCTTCTGCCTATTTTTTCATTGGTATCCATAGAACTTAATGTCAGAGAGGTGGGGAGAGCTTCAGCATTTTATCGTAATTTGAAATAGAAACCTGGTAAAAATTAAGGAATCAAAATTAACGTTCAAACCTAATGTCTGGAATTTATCTCCATGACATTCATTATGAATTGAGTTTATCTGATGTACTCTCAAGTGGATGCCGTATAGCTCCAAACTTCTTAAAGCTGCTCAGAAGTTGCTTTCTCAGATGATCCCAAAGTAAGGAGATATATAAAGCATTGTACCATATGGAATTTTGGAAATCAGATTCCATGGAGTACTGGAAACAAAATCCCAGCTAAAATGGGAATTTTGATTTGGAGGTGTCTCTCTCAGAATCATGATTTCTGGAGCATCTGCAGTGTATTGATGGTAAGTTGTTGGCATATTTGGACACTTGATCCTGGCAAAAGCAATAAGTTGATTTGTTAAGATCACAGGTCACAGATACTTCATAACTACCTAGTTAATAGAGCCTTTATAATTTCCACAAACTTAAGCTGTTGTTCTGCTTTTGTATTGCTACACTGGATACTGTGAGTACAGTACCATTTTGTGTGGGTGATCAAACAGAAGTTCCCTGGTTCAATGCAGTGTTCCACTCAGCAGCAATCTTTAGCCACCAGTCTCAAGGTATGTTACTGGTCTTTATGCAGCTCATCATTATTCTCAGTTCCAGTTACCTCGATGATCTTTTATGTCTCTCAATGCTGCAGAAGACAGCTGCAGAAACATGTCTTTTTAAATCCCTCTTCTTTAATATGTGTACATATTAGATGCTGATACTTAACAGTACATACTTGAGTAATGATGAGAGTTTCTCATCCTTCCCTCCTTGCCAGTAGCCATGAGTGAACATTTCATTTGGCAGAACCAATAGCCTGACTGCTCTAAATCCAGATGTTTCACAGTGGGCTAAATACATGGAAAAGCAGCATAGGAAGAGCAGATAGGCTGCATCTTCACTGAAAATAAGCAATCAAAAACCTGGAGTCAACTTCCATTTGTATATTCTTATGTTTGTATCCATTAGAGAACGTTGCTATAAATATTCCAAAGCCTCAAAACACTCAAGAATATCCTGATATGGTGAATCATGTTTATGTCATTGTTGGGATACTTGTTGAGGTTGATGCTTGCTGGCAAGAATTTTGATCATGGTCATTTAATACCTTCTGCCAGTCTCTTTAAGATTTAATTCAGCAAATAGACAGTATTAAAGTGCTAAATCTTGAACATCATACACAGTATGATTTTTCACATATTGTTAAAAAAATAATCTTGAGCATTATAAGTGGTGCAACTCTGTAGCAGTGCATACAGCAGTGTCCTAAGTGTTGTACAATCTGTGAAATTGGAAAGAACTTTCATGCAGGGACAGGCCGTACGGACAATAAATGTGCCTTCAGCAATCCAGTGATTTCCCTGTCTGACAGTGTTATGAGAGAAATTGTATATGAATGATCATATAAATTATGAATGTCCTTGGCACAGACTGTCAAGAGAATGGGCAAGATTGTTTATCTTGTTTGCTTCAACATAAAGATCTTTTTCAAGTAAGAATCCCATGATGCAGGTTGCTTTAAGTGAGTTCCTTGATGTATTCTAACATTGCCATATGAAGTTGTAGGAGATAAAAGCTTTCTACTGTTTTCTAACAGCAGCTGCTCCACTGTTCTTATTGCTTACTCTCAGTGCTTGCACCCCAAATAGGATATGAGGAGGGAGATCTTAAATGGCGTTCAAGTTTAGCCACTGTAAAAACTGCTGGAGAACACCATTTCCTCTCTCTCACCATTATTCATCACTGTTGCAAGCATAACAAAATAGCAGAAGATACCATTAGTACTGGCAAAGCCAGCAGAAGTGTTTTGACAGTTACTAATGTATTTCAGCTTAGTAACATTTTAATATAATTGTAGCTCACAGCCCTTCTGAAGTTTTCCGTTCTACAGAAAAACTACCACTGTTTCTCAGTATAGGCTGTAATGTGTAAGTATTCTCAGATAGCAACTATTGGCTCCAAACTATTCTTTCTGTTGCCTTTCATTGCGTATAAGGATATTAGGCTATTAACATTTCCAAACCATGATGTGG
Organism: Microhierax caerulescens; assembly: GCA_035590215.1. Classification (NCBI taxonomy): domain Eukaryota; kingdom Metazoa; phylum Chordata; class Aves; order Falconiformes; family Falconidae; genus Microhierax; species Microhierax caerulescens. Next base: position 35,217,703 of record JAVJGJ010000002.1, on the reverse strand, counting down.
GCCTTTTATTGCTTGGCTGGAAGAAATAGGTTGTATCTGGACATGAGGTTTTCACATGGAAAGATACATATGCAGCCAGCGAAAAATGCTGCAGAGCACCTTCTCCAACAGTCCTTTACATGTATAGCATGTTTGTCCTTCATTATCTATGCTGCCTTCCCACACAATTTCAAATCCAGTCCCAGTCCTTTTCTTCAGCAGACTCCCTTATCTGAATTCAGTATTCTGAAAAGTCTGTTGAAAGCTCTGAAAAAAGGCTGTAGTCATCAGCAATGCTCTTCTAGCAAATTGGTAGTCTTTTCAATAAGCTAACCACTAAGAGGAACAAGCTTACCTGAGAGTCAGAGAGGACTGCCATAATGTTCACTACTTGTCATGCATCATGTGCAAGGCATTGACCTCAACATTTCTATTACCTGTAACGGTGTTGATCTTTTATAAACTCTTCAAACAAGAGCGTGGCTGGATACATCTCTCTCACCTTAGTGAAAGAGTAAGTGATTGAACCAGTACCAGGCAGATGTGTAACCTTGTTTCTCAGTACGTTACTGGAAGAAACTTGAGCAAGATCATTAATGTGATACAGTAGAAGATAGGTATAGCAGTAGTAATTAGTCCAAATGCAATATATTGTTTGAAACTGAATTTGAGTCCTCAAAATAGATCTGTGTGGGAAGCCCACCTTCCTATATGAAGCCTAGAAGAAGTCAGTAAGGATGCTCAGAGAATTAAACTCTCTTGCACCTGTATTTGTGGTTCTTGCAGGAGAATGAAGGATAACACGGAGAAGGTCAGCCCATTTGTTTCTGACTCTGTATGAAACACCTGACATTACAATGTCTGCAGCTTATTAAAAATCTAGAGGCTACCAGACCCCATTGTAACCAGAAGTGTGCAAGTCCTCAGTGAGGGCAAGGAATACCTGACCTTTCCTTCAAGCTGTGCATTTACGTAGGCACCACTCCACCACATAATGAGGGGGTTGTAGTAATCGGTGAGAATATATGTAAACATCATAAGATCTAGCTTTTCAGGTAAGATCAATGAAACACAAATAAATTTAGTTTTGCCTGGAAATATATGGAAGAAAGATTAAAATGGTAAAAGAAAAGCTAAAGTTTCACTACTTTTTTTAATAAATTGCCTCTACATTCTGGTGTTGCTCAGGTATGAATTTTCCACTGCTTTTGAGATTTGGGGAATATTACCATTAAAGTACATGAGAGTTTTATCATAGACATCAGCAACTGCCAGCATTTATGAATGTATTAGTTTTGTTTAATTAAAAATATGTAAACACAGGAGCAGTTCAACTTGCCAGATTTCCCACAGGCAATTTTAGGTTCCCATATACTTTATATTCTCAACAAGCAAGTACTCCACTGATGCTCTGTTGAGAAACTAAGGTAAGTATACTATATACAGCTCGTCAGTCACAGGCTTTGGAACAACTGTGACATTAACTCAAATGGAATTACTGACACCACACCAGAATTACAACACTGAAACAAAACCTGGCCCTGCATTTTTTTCACATGCTTTAGGCCACATTAAGTGTTTTGATTGGTCAAAGTTTTCAGTTCTGTGTAGAGTTGTCAGTCTTACAGCAGCATGGTTCTCTGGACTCACCAGAAAAGGACAAAAGAAGAGTATGTATATATATACAAGATGTATATGTATATACATTTGTATATGTGTAATATACATACAGTATGTGCATAAATTTACATACACGGCATTAGCAGGTGGAAAATGTATTGAGTTTTGTATTGCACCTTAGATAAAATATACATTTGGAGAATATCTTGTTTATATTGTATTGTAGGGACATAACATATGTACATGTTTTCATTATTCCTCCCTCTGCTTGTTCCTAAACTGAAAAATAAGAAACTAGAGATTTCAAGCCAATAATTGAAGTAGTGAAACATATATCTGAAAGGAAAGAAAATCTAGAATAAAAAAGGTGGAGAGTACCTACTACTAATTTAGCAATGACTTTAACAAAGAGGACAAGAGAGTAGTCGTACTCACAAGTACTCAAATTTAATTTGCATCCTACTTAAGTGTTTTGAAATAGTTCTTTATATTTGTCCTGTACATTTACGTATAAGACACCCACTACCTGACTCAAGGGGAGAAAATCCAAACTTGAGATATTAAAGATATAACTACACGACACAATGCAGCAATTCAGTGCTATGTTATGCTTAGTTTAAAAAACAGAAGAGTGAAACTGCCAAATAAAGGCAACTGAATATTTAATTCTCCTTTTCCAACTCATTTTCATACCTTATTATTTTTAATCTTCCTTAGGAACTTTGTTTTGGATTTTAAAAACAACAAAAACCTACAAAAGAGATACTTTGCCATTCTTCCTATGATTCCTATGTATGCATTCTTCCTATGATTCTCTGTATGTAGTGCTCTCTGGCCATGGGAAAAATAGCCACACTGTCCTTTGTTCTTAAAACTGTATGCCCAGAAACTACCTTCATTAATCCCTTTATACTTTTCACACCTTAACTGTGTTTCGTTCTCTCAGTAACTTCATTTCTTTAGAACTGGAAACAGGTTTCTGAATTTCAGAACAAGATATAAGTCATCCTTTTCAATTTTTTTCTAGCGTGATTCTAAGGGGTTTGGCAAAGTATCTCTTTCATAGGTTTTTGTTGTTTTTTAAATCCAAATCAACCAAAATGCCTAAAAAAGAAAAGGATCAGAATGTATCAAGTAAAGGGTAAAAAAGAAGTATATGTTTGACTGTATTATCTTAGCAGATACTTTATATTAGCATCAGTTGGAGACTATCCGTTCTAAAATGCACACACAGTAAAGGGCAAGTTAAACAAGATTGCCACTGACTTCCTGTTCCAAGCTCTTAATATTTGTGTAAATACAGGTTTTATTTTACTTTCTTACCAGTAGAGGTCAAAGCTTGTACTTAATGGATTCCTGTTTCACACAATATATTTGTTTTTCATTCTATATCTGGTAATAAAATCCACCTGATTATTAAATTAATAGAGCTATGATGTAACAAGGGGCAAATAACTTTGTTTTTTCTAAGTCCGGTTTGAACATTAATGAGAAACTACAAATTTGGCTCAGCTCAGCTGCATGGCGATTGTGAGTAGAGCAATTAAGAGAATCTAGGCTGTTTCCTGTTTGTGTGACTTGGTGAACTAAGTTCTAAGCTGGAAACATTTGAGCCACAGCTGCTTTCACATGTAATGCTTTCCATTTGTTTGCTGTACTGAATGGAGTCAAAAGGCATACTTCCCAGAAGAACTGTTGACATGTAATTCAGGTTAATTCCTGAACTTCCCTTAGAAAGGGAATACCAAATAATTGTTAAAGCCTAAAAGCTGGGAAACAGAATTGGCCTTTGCTTTCCCAAATTTTGGCTTATAGGATAATTGCTCTCCATGCTAATACAGCCTGGAGAGGGGAAAAAATATTAGGAATTTTTAAAAATATAATAATTTGGTATCAACATTTCTATTTGGGCAAAAAAGGAGCAAACCAAGTTTGGATTTAGTTCAAAATGAAGTCTAATCTGTCTCTAGACTTTGATATGAGATCATCATGAATTGTCAAGAAATAGCAAGAAGAAATACCTTTACTCTCTCTGCTAGAAGCAAATGAAAATGAGAGAATCAATGTCTTCCTCTACAGGCTACTTAAGCACTAGAAGATAAATTTGGCCTTAAGAGATACTGCACAGATTTTGTGCACAGTTGCAGTGTTTGAGGGAAATTTTAATGGAAAAGTCATACTCAAGTATCAAGAGAGAGAAGACAGACGTGAATAAAGGAGATATTCCCTCTATGGTTTCTCTTTCCTCCATTGTATCATCCTGTTCTTTTTTGTCAGCACTGCAGCTAAAATGACCAGGATTTAGGATAAAGTGTTGTAGAACAAGCTGTGCAGTCCAGACTGCTCCAGAGATCAGCATGCAAGGCAGTTTGAGCCCAGCATCAACAACACAGAATTCAGGAGCAAGAGATAAGAGTTAACAGTTTGCCTTCCCTGTGTCTTGTGCACGGGAAGGACAACGCGGTATCATGTGCAAGCACACTCTCACGGTGGCAGGCCTTGCTGTTTGTGTAGGGCATTTGTTTTCACCCATGTTTTACTCCAGAAGCACTTCAAATATTTTGTCTGAGTTTGTCTTCAGGGCAGCAGTTACGCTTCAGAGAGCTGTGGGAGTGGCAGGCTTTCTCAGCCTCTCATGTTGGCAGGATACAGAGCGAGAATGACACCAAGCAAGGTCCCCACAGCTGTAGTATTTGAGATATTCATCAAAGTGAATGCCAGAGGCATAAAGCCAGCACAGGGAGGTCTCAGGCCATTGTACCCAACAAATTATAATTAAAAGGTAAGTGCCAGTTAATGAAGTATTTACCACTTTCAGAGCCATATGTTTTAAATTTTTTTCTACATTTTTTTCTTAACAAGTATATAGGAAAGGCTTGACTTTACAGTCATTTAAGTACAAAAGTACTTGTGGAACAGTGAAAGAGTGCTGTTGGTTATTTCTTAGTTTGTATTCGCTTTCCAGCTATATGCACTGAAAAACAAGAAATTAAATCCACCATGACACCTATAGCCCCTGTATCTCTGTATGTTGCAACAAAACATAATTTACATTGTTAAATGAAATTTTACATTTAAATAGCTGTAGTCAGACACTCAAGGTCAGCAGAGCTGGCTCCAAGTGAATGGCAGCCCTAGCAGTCTACTCAATAGCATTTTTTTTGGTTGTGTGTGAGCTATCTTGTCAATTTTGAAGACTGTATCTGATAAATTTCAGAATTATAGACCATTTTCTAGGTGTTGAGAAATAATCCTCTTTGGTTTGGTGACCAAAAGCAAAGGAGAAGTATGGATTTCTACTAAAACCATAAGGTGAATTATTTAGTGTCTGATGACACAGTCACACTGGGCTTCTTTTAGGTACTGTTTGGGGAAGGAGATTTAAGTGTACAAAAAGTATGAAGAAGTGGGTAGAAAGGCACACAGAATGAACATAAACATCAGAGGATTTTAAAGGTGGGACATAGGCTGAGGATAAGGGCATAGCTAATTATGATTTTTTTCTGAGTATTCCTCAGCTGAAAATTTCATATTTACCATAGTTGGAACATTCTGAGAATATGTATCTGATTTACTGTCAGTTTCTTTGAAAAGCATCTTGGCAGCAGGGGCAGCCAGCTGGCTATGTGGTGGTTGCCTGCCAGCTACTCAGACAAAAAGGCAGGAGCCCCTGATGCGTGCAGTAAGCTTAGCCTGGAGAAGCAGCAGTATATGTGATTCTTCGCTTCCTGGCTAAATTACCTGAAAGATAACAAATAGAAACAAGCAGACAAAATGGGAGCTTGTTTTCTTACATTTAGCATAGTAACGCCAGCTATGTTGATCTTTTGGTTTATTTTGATACAGTGTTACAGTAATGAAATAATCTTGTGCAAGGTGAAGCAGTAATGCTTCCTCATTTCATTCTGACTTGACTAATCACTGCATCCCTCTTTTCCTATCTGTCAGATATTCACAGTACTGAATTTTCTGGCCTTTATTGAAAGTGTTTTATGTAAGATGCCTAATACCGACTACTTCCCTGCCTTTCTTTAGTTTTTCACTTAAGCTGTTTTTTGTGAGAACAGAAGACCAGGACATAAAATATTCAGTATGTGTTACAGCATAGGAATAATTCCTTTTAACTCCTTTCCACTGTAAGGGAGAAATCAAAAATACTCCACTTTTTTTCCACAGTAGTACAGAGAAAAGGTTACTCAGCTCTTTTTTTGATTGTCCATGTCTCATTCATTTATTTATTGTTTAAAGCTTTGTGCAGTCTGTAGCTGAATTCTGTTTATATTAATAACTTGTAAATTTTGCATGAGAGATGCAGTCATCATATATTCAGTTGTGCCTGTAGGAATTTAGTGGTTTTGCCTTATATGGCAGAGATACCACTGTTCAATGAAAATCTCGGGTTATGTGGATGTGCTTCTGCTCGTCAAATGCAAAATTCATGAAAGGAAGTGAGATATTTCTAAGGATCTTCCCCATTTGTTACTATTGCACAGTGTTTAACTTTCCACAATATGATCTTACTAAGATTTAAAAATGGCTTAGAAACTGAAGGAAACATTCTATCATACCTGTTGTGAAATTTCTAAGGCAGATTTGCAGTGCTATTTTGAACAGGATACTGGATAAAAATTGGCCTGAAATCTCCTTCATGTGGCAATCCTATCTTCCAGTTTCATGTCTGAAGGATTTCAGACTTCTTTCCAAGTCTCTGTTCATACCAGACACGTTAAAATACACATATAGTTAAGGTATACTAATAGAAAATAAATAGTTACTTTGAGACAGTCTGTACCAAAAGCCCCCCATAAGTTTACCTGGAATGTCAAGCTTTCCTACTGAAATTCTACAGTCCATTTGATTGCAGATAGAAACTGAGATTGCTCTGCCAGTCATAGTGGATGTCTCAATCATAAAGAATAAAGATAATCCAGTTGTATTCAAGAGCCTCGTTTTATCTAATTCTGATACAGCATTTCTAAGATACTAAATGTTATTTTTATTGTACATAAATGATGCTATCATGAATATTCTAAAACATTTGTTTTAAGGCCAGTCATCTACAATAATCTGAAAGTTAAAGTATATATGATTTTGATAGTCTCATGTTAAACCAGTATATCTTACAATAATTTAAAACTTAAGCAAGACAGAAAATCAAATATCAGAGCTCAAAGAAAAAAACCCCACCAGATCAGCTATTGTGTCAGCTTGCTATCAAGCTGTAGCCAGTATCTTTATATAATAGAAGGAGCAAAGGAATCTTAGAGGCCCAAGCTTCAAAAGTTGGAAATTACTTGAACACTCACAAGACATAGGGCTAATCAAATGTTGCATTTTGGTTTGACTCTTTATAAAGATATGTAGCTATTTGTCTAAATATATGCAAGGCTGCTAAAATCATACACAAAGATAGGGTATGTTACTGGAAGTGGAATGTTTTCTTAGGGATATTTGTAAAACCATCAAAATATTCTATAATTCATATACCTGTAATTTTCTAGATGCATTAAACTGTGCAAGATGGTCTGTTACTTAAAGTGTTATGACTCTCTCAATATGCATAATTTCTGGCTTAATATGAAGTACTTTGAGATTTCAAAATCTTCCAGAAGTATTATATATGATCCTGGAAAGTAAACTATACCTAAATACTGAGAAATTTTTACTGAATAATGTATAGGGCCACAATAATCTCTGCTTAGGTGTACAATGCCAGTTTGTGACAGTTAATGATGTTACTAAATCAGTTATAATAATTACATAGAAACCCCCTCGTTAATTAGAGGTGGCATTCTCTCACTACAGCTGGATAGACAATTTTCCAGAAAGCTTTTCCACATAAAATAATCGTCTGTGTACTGCAGACTTAGTCACTTCTCATAGACCTGCAGCAAATGCTTTTTTCTTGGACTTCTGTCCTGACTTAAATGTAGTTGTAGATCAATGCTTTTGATTAACTGTATTTACATCAGCATTGTCTGTCCTTATAAAATACCAGTCTACTTGCTGAATTGTAAGTGTTTAGGCTGATTCAGTGAAATTCTTTCCAGGATAGCTGAAGGTAAAATCTTTATCCTGACTTCTCAGATAGAATGAGTGTCAGCGAAGAACATTGCTACGAATATGGAGAACTGAAAACAATATTTTGGATAAGTATTTTTAGGAACTTTTGCCACTATTTGCATTTAATGAGTTCTTCTTAAGGTTCATATAATAAAGGTATAAAAGGTTTTGGTAAACATAAATGCTACAGTGAAATGCTTGAAGGCAGGGTAATGGAAGAGCGAAGGTAGCTGTTAATGGTGTTACACTGTTAATGATGATCTTAATGCCATGAGGTGTCAGTCTGGTACCTCTGGTAGCATAAATGTTGCTTTCAGGTGCCCAGCTGTGGAAATGAGTAAGTCATGGAATATTCGTTGATATCAGCTATTTTAATTATTACTACCTGACAGAAAGATTATAAGTAAATACGTAACAAACAAAAATTAACTATTTGACAACAGTAATGGATTTTTTTTCATTTTTTGTGTCAGAGGAAGGTAAATTTCTGCATGACGCTATTAGTGATCAAGTTTGAATTGTTAGAGGGTACTTCAGTTCCTGATCGCCACAGAGCAGTTAGTAGTGTGAAAAATGAAATTCTGTTTTGGATTTCATTAGTAAGAATTTAGAGGTGATTTTCCAGACATTAATGTGATATATACAGTTGTGAAATCTTAGTAATTATAGATTTATTGATCATCGGTCTAATTATTTTGGCTGTTTTGAGGACTTAATATTTTTGCATTTTGATTCAGATTTTCCTAAGTGATGATGGGTTATTTATGGTGACACCTTTTGGCAAAAGGTCCTGTTTATTCAGAAAGTGCTGAGCAGTTATGATGCACTTCTAAAGTATATGAACTGCATCCAAGAAGGGAGCTACATAAAAGTCACATAAAAGTTTAATTATTGGAGTCAAATGGTAATTCTCACGTTATTACATTTAATTTTAAAATTTCAATTGTTTTAACTACATTAAATCTGTGCAAAGGATCTGTAAACAAAAAAAATGATGCATCAACTGTGACAGAGTCAAAGGTGATGAGATTGTTCTTTTCTTGTGGAGGATTTTAATGTTAAATTTTCAGAAACCGGTTGAAACCATGAGATATGCTAATGATAAGTATGTAGATGTGTAAAATTCATTCTTAAGTGTCTGAGGTTTAACTAAACGGATTTTTTTTCTCACTGAAAATTTTTCTTTTGATTTTGTTCATTTACTTTGTTTTGGTAGAAGGCAGATGCAGATAATTTTCAATAGAAGTTTTGGAATTTAGGGTCAATTCTTTTATCAACAACCGTATATTTACCCTTTAGTTGCCAGGGGTCAGGCATGGGGGAAGGGAAGAAAAGGCGAATAATTAAGACAGACCTCAATTTCAATTAAAATTTAATGTTTTTATTTTAATCACAACCAAGTAACCAAGTTGAGTCAGAGCTTAAAATACATTAAAGGATGGTCACTGTCTCTCCCACTCTCCAAGTGTTTCTTCCCACTACTCAGAAGGGGTAACTCTCAGAACATGATGAGGAGCTAGTTTTTAGCAAAGGTGATACCAGATAATATATATGGTATGATATATGTGGTATGATATATATGGTAATGATACCAAAGAAGAACGAAACATTAGGAATCCAGGAATGTAATGAATTATATGAAATAAGTATTGCATAGGTGAAATGGAAAAGGCTGAAGAGATTCATATGGAGAGGTAATCCATACCTTTTATATTTTATGGGGAAAGTTGTCTTCTAATTAGACTTTTTTCCTGAAGTAATAAATGTGCTAGTGAAAAATGACAGGATCAAGCAAGTGAAGTTCTAGTATTGTGGCAGGTATACAGTGAATATATTCAGTGCATTCAGCTTTTAACCTCTGATGTGAAGGCAGCCAAGTGTTGTAACAGAACTGGAATGGATCTTTTGGTATGTTGGTGAGAAGGTGGAGATTAACTTGTCAGAGTTGCCAAAGTAGAGCTGTGCAAGAGCCTTTCCTGTTTCATAACACGGATTGCCCTGTGTGCTTGGCAGTGCTAAGGTGGTAGGCAAGAGCTTACTCGGCTCCCTTGCAAACTGAGGAAAGAAGCTGTACCATGGACAGCCCTTCTTGCTGAGGCAAAGTTTATCATTTTGCTTAAAAAGTCACACAAGGGAGAGATTAACACAATCGTTCAGGAGAGTAAATAAAAGTTAATGAAAGAAGATTTAATAAAAATCTGTGATCTGTAGCTCTGTTCTTTCATCCCTTACCATCTTTTATCCACATGTTCTTTCCAGCAGTTCCAAAACTACACTTCATTCTTCCACTTTGTGTACAGGTCCAACGTTACTCCTCTCTTTATCAGATAGTGATCATAATTTCTGTATTGTTTGTCTTTTTGCATATTGCTTTTGCATATAATACCAAATTTCTTCAGTAAATGAAGCTAAAAGTGAGCTGTTACAAAGAGAAGCCAATATAAAAACCTTGCAAGAGTGATAATGAACTGGAGGACATTTGTATTTCCTTTTTTTTTTTTTTTTTTCCTAAATGGCATTTAAGAGTGTTGAACTTGATGAAAAGGAGATCCTGTTTGGCGGGCACTCTGCTGTTGCAGTTTCTGAAAGCCATGGGAATGAGGGAGGGCATTGCAATTCTATATATAGAGCATTCAAGCTTGAAGAGGTAAGCCTAGAAAGTGGCAGTAGCAGCACTGCCCATTTGGAACGGAGGAGAGTACTGAAAAAACCTCTCCAGTTAGGACATGCATCATGTTTCTGACAGTAATACTGCTCATCTTCTGCAGTTTTCTGCAATCAGCCGGTAAGTCTTAATATGCCTGTCTTCCTCTTGGTATATGATTTGAAGGAAAATACACATGTATTGAAACAAAGTAGGTGACTTCATTGTAATATTACAACCCATGAGGTTCAGGTCTTGTTCTCCTTTCCCACAACCATCAGCCTTAAATCTACACATTTTCTTCTCCCTCACTGCATCTTAAAATACAACTGCGTATTTAATAACATGACTGAAATAGAACTCTTTCTTCTTAACTGTTTTTAGATATGTGGCTATTTATTTGTTGGATGTTTCCCTAAAATTGGTTTCCTAGGCACAAGGAGTGTTTTTTAATGGACTTCTGTTGTGTTTCCGTGCTGCTGAGTGCCTTCATCTTTCAGATGTTCATGATCTAGTGATGTAGTGATGTCATTGTGGAAGTTGTATGTCTTATGTGTAGAGTGATAATCAAAACCTTTTTCCTTTGTTACACTGACTGCAAAAAGTATTAAGTACGAGTTATGTGAGGGCATTATTTTTTGAAGAATGATGTAATAGAAAGAATCTTGTGCTGCAAAAAAGGCAAATGATTCCAGTCTAAAAATTTAACATGACTCAAAGTATTCCTCCATATATTATTCAGTGTAGTATATATCAATATATTCATTTGAATATTGAATATTCATTCTTTTAAAGGGCTCTGTCTTCACTTTTTTGATCCAACCCATCTGACTATCAGATAACTGTAATTTTTTTTTAAAAGACAAGTTAATTGACTCTGTAGGTACTCTGCCTTCTTACTTATTCCTCTTCCTGTAGTGTTTTCAATGGATTATTTGAGAGTGAACATTTTTTGCCATGGTTTGGCATTGCTTGAGATAATGGTTTCTTTTTATCCCTTCTGTGTATTCTCTGTAATTAGTTGTTACAGTTCTGATTTCAAGAACAGGTTGCAAGCTGATAAAAAGCATACTTCACTTGCTTTTATTGGAGCAAAATTAAATATTTCTGCTGTGTTTACTGCATTTAGTTGAAATTGGATGGACATGCATTGCACTTAAATCACTGACTTAAGCTCTAGCACTAAAAAGAAATAAAATATAAGCAACTCAACCCTTTTGTATACTCTCAGAGCCAATTTCTGATCTCAGCTGTATTGTTATCAGGTATAAATCTATTCACTGAATTAGCACTATTGTAAACAAGATCAAGTACCTGAACATAGGTCCTAACCTGAAATGTAGATGCCTGCAAATTCTTAATCTACATGGCTTCTTTGTATGTTAGATGAGTAGATGTATTACTATAAACACTAATATTCACAATCAAATAGAAAGTTACTGTTGACCTCTACTCAGCCACAAGCTTTATGTATGAATTTGGCAGTTACAAGTAGGGCCTCATCTATAAAGGACTGTATTGTCTCAGATGGAACTTCAGTTGAATTTTAACATAAAAACCTGAAGTAGGATCTAGAAAATTCTTAGAGAGCAGTCTTCTCACTTTGGGATGTATCGACATTTTGGGGCCCTGAAATGCCATGCAAGATTGGAGACTGAAAACAAATGAGTTTTCTTTCTGTGAAGTACGATTTTGAAACCAGACTATTTTTGGAGGCATATCTGAACAGTAAGAGGTTGATCTGTATGTTCTAAAACTGGCCAACAGGCAGCATGCTCATTGCTTCAAACTCTAGACCCAGGTCTTCTCTCTTCAGAATGATTTAAATAAAAGCAAGGACTCCAGTTCTCTCTTCATGGATCTGCATTTCAATTCAGTGCCTTGAGTCTGTCTGTAACTAGAAATGTAAATATTAGTGGTAAGGATATACATTTGGTGTGAAGTTTGATGGAATCTGGAAGACCGACTTCCTCTTTCCCTTGATAACTCAAGAAAAGCAGAAAACATGCATTACCCTGATTAAAAGAAAAAAAACACCTACAGAAGTTTAAGACCAGATGAAAACCCTTAGTTCTAGCTTTTACTTAATAACAGACGCCAATTCCTTGATTAAACTGAGGCTTCACCACTTCAGCTATTTCAATAGTCAAAACTTTGGATGGATCCTTAAGAGATGTTTCTGTTCAGTTGTGATATTTTTTTTCTTATGAAGTATGCAACTAGAAAGTTACCTTCATTTATGCTGTTCAGTCATCTTGTTTTGCAAGTGTCAAAGGGAGTTAATTTCATATTGAAGAGAAATCATTGTGAAAATGTGCAACTAATTACCAGTATTACAATACTACCCTTGGTTTTAAATTTAATTTTAAGCTTAAATAATTTATTTTAAAGAACTTTTCCTTTCCAGAACTTCTGACATTTCAACATTTCTTTTTGTCTTAAATGAGAAGATAAAAACTGAACCCTTTACAGACAGAAATCCTATTTTTTTTTCTTTGGAAGTACACAAAAGATTTCATTTCAGTGTTTTACATCAATCAGAAATGTTTTGTTTTCATGCATTTACTGATGTGAAATACTTTGATTGAAGTCATTACAACATAAGATTGTATTTTCCCATAGGGATGTCTCATAGTAACTGTAGTACAGGAACAAAATTACTTATTTTTTCACAGTAAGTGAGGTTTCCTGTCTGGATTGTATTATGGTCGTGAACAAGACAGGCTAACCATACAGAAATTGCACTTTGAAAGATCTAATTCTCAAGGAAGTCAGGCCAGCTAGAGCAGAGAAGGAATTGAAAGTAAAACATCCTTTATCTAAGAAAAGTGAAAGTCTGTTTAAAGCTTTATGGAGCTAATTCAAAATCAAGTATTTAATGTCAACTCAAAATCATCCCATTTATCCAAGGAAAACAGAATACTTGCAGCAATAGTAAAATGACAGTGAGCAAGATTTCAGTAGTTTAGAGATCTCATTTACCACTGGACAGACAGCCTTTCCAATGGAAAATTCCTAAATGGTTGTCATATACAACTTCTGCACTGGGGCCATAGCGCTTGCTGCATATATACAATCTGCCATTTCATGTGGTTGTGAATGGTTATTAATATTGCTAGGATGATTTTACTAATCTCTTCAGAGTTAAGTGTGAGAAAAAGAATGTATATGCTGAGAATAATTACTATACTCTAATTAGTTTAATAATTTGATCTGACAGGATACAGACTGGCAGATACTCAGCAAATGGTTCTGTATTTCACTAGCTATTATTTGAGCAAATTGGTAAAGTGGGTTTCTTATCAGCATAACTTTTGCACACCTTCATGTAATCCAGGATGATTATTACATTCTATTTTTGAATCTAAATACCAATCCTGGAGCATTTGTAACATTTTGTACATGTTTGGCGTGCTTAGACTTGTGAATTTTGAGTTTGAAGAGCTTACAGATAAGGTTGTAAACCAAATTGTCTGTTCTCCTCTAAAATACTTGTGCATAAAATATTAGGCTTTTTGTTTTACATCAAGCTCTCTAGCTGGATCTCATTTGAAATGTTTTAGGCATATCTTCAGTTCCTGCAAAGTGAAATATCCTCTGAAGGCAGATATTACACACTCTTAAATCCCATTAATGTAGTTGTAGTTCAGGGTTAAATTGTAGTAATTGGAAAACTGTTAAACCAACAATAACAGCTTATTGAACAAATGGAAATATTGAAATTAAGGGGTTCAAAAAAGGCAGCAGCAGCTCTAGGTGTAAAGAATGTTATCTTGGTAGCCACACAAACTGACTCTTATTACGTTGTGTGGTGATGTGTGGGTTTTTAGAAACTTGGAAGGACAGAAGAAGCAGTATGCTCTGTTCTGCAGATGCCTGCTGAGTTGCAGGCTAACTGTCAGGGTAGTATGGAAACACTGGCAAAATTTCAAATAATTATTAGCCAGTAATGACCAATTACAGGGGACAAGGCAGCGTGAGTAGCATGTACAATGATTTTCTGATGAGTGTGTCAGACAGCTGTGGAAGTTGAAGTGCTGGCTGTGCAGTGAGTATGGCAGATTGCAATTCAGCAGCTAATGAGATCACGTCATACTTTTTCTTTCTTGTGGAAATGTTCCTGTTTAGTTTATCAATATGTTGTTATGCTGCTAACTTACTCCAACTTCAAAAATCTGTGTATTGCACTCTTAAATTTAATTTTTTGTTTATAGAGCACTGTCCCATAGAAACAGACACTATCTAGGAAGAAGGATAGAGCAAATACATCTCACTAAACTTCTGCCTTGGCATTTATGCTGCAGATAGTCACCTAAGGTTTCCGCTACACCAGTGGAGAGAAAGAATTCTTTTGAGTATAATCCATTTGTTCGATGTTAGACACATACTTTGCAAATCAAATTGTACTCAGCAAATTTGTATTTACTTTCACAGCTGTGTGAAAAGAGTCTTGTCATTTAAAGCTATTAGGACAACGTTTGAGGTGGGAGCACTTCTGTCACTGAACTTACATCCTTGATTTATTTCTCTTCTGTCTAGATACGCATTGTATACAATTCCACCAGTGTAGTATTTTGGCTCTTGAAAGTGTAGCTATGTTTATCCAGATAACGTCTTTTTCAGTAAGTATTATTTTAGTGAACAACTGGGGCATGGACTAATGAGGAAGCTGGAGATGTCAGATCCAAAGCTGAAACTCTTATTCTCCAGATTGCCCCCTCGTGCCTTAATCTAGCCTCACGTACAAGGCAGAATCTCCCCGTTTACCCACAGATACGAAGTGTTGTCTCACGTTCAGCAGCACAGCATAGAATTGTCTGGGGAGTCAATTACAACTGGTGAGCTCCTTAGAGGCTTTTACTCTCTTCAGTATATAAAAAAGCAACAGAAGCCTGCAGAGCTGTAGTGTGTATATATATATGTATATAAAAGTAGACTTGGCCTAGTTTATATGATTAAAGAAACCTTCTGACATCCCATTTTCTCTGTTGCAAAGTATCCTAAACATACAATGGGAAATTGCATGTTTTCTACAGGATATTTGTTTCTACTATCTTAAGAAATACTGGACCAGACAAACTTTGAAAATGAGTAGCACATTTCTGAAGCACCTGGAGTCCTTTTTCTTAGAGCTTGCTTTGGTTGATACCATCCAGCTATTGACTGTGAAAGCACACTCCACGAATGCACCACCTCTGTCCCTGCGCAGGGCTCACTAAATGCCCTTTCCAACATCTTATCTCTCTCTCTCGTCGCGCTTTGGGCAGGAAGCAAGTTGCTAGGTGGAAGAACCTTTGGGTATACATGAAGACACGGTACGGTTGCGCACATGCAGTAGGGGTGGGCTTGTGACAGAAGAGGGACCATACTGTACTCTGCATTTGCTAAACGTTCCTTGGTTTCGCATAACCAGAACAGGCTTTGTGAACAGGTGTGTGGAAGGGAGCAGGTAACAGCTTTCATCGTTCTGCCTTCACATGAGTAGCAAAAGCAACAGCTAGGCCTGGGGATTTCCCACTCTTCCGCTACGGATTCCATGATTCTTGTGAAGAACACTTACAACATTACTTTTCCTGTATTTTCCCAGTTTTGAATGTTCCCTCCACTACTTCTTCCCTCATGGTGGAATAAGAATTCAGAAACATGAGGAAAGATTTATCCCTCATTTTTTTAACAAGGAACATAGGATTTGAGGATGAAGTACATGAAATCCCATATTGCACAGGATTTATTGCAGCTTTTGGTAATGTTTTACAAGTCGCAGAAGAATTTTTTTTTTTTTACAAGCTGAAGTATGTGGTTTTCCACTATAATTTACATTCAGTTTTGTGTGGCAGGACACAAGTAATCTGTGTGGACCCTGCTTTGAATTGTACCATGTTTAGAAATAAATAAATAAATATACAAATACTCTACTTCCTTGTGTTCAGAGAATAACATCTACCTGTTGTCTTTTTCCTTTCACAGCTTTTGATGGAAATTATTGGCCTCACTTTTTTCTCCAAAAACAGAAAGAATCTCTGCAAAAAAGTAAGTGCCTGAACTGGCGTTTAATGTTCATGTTGAACTGTGAGTAACATTCGGCATCAATTCTATATTGCAAAGACACTGTACAAAACACATAATAAAAATAAGTCCTTGTCTCAAGGAGCATGTATTTTTAAAGCGTTACTTTTAGGAATTCAAAATGAAGAGTTTGCCTATAAAAGATGGTAGAATATGTTGTCTCACTCTGGTAAGTTTTACATTAAATGGAAAGTGCTTTAGTGTGCCATGCTAAGGTTTTGATGCCTAAGGATAGAAACTGTGAGCAGTTTAGTAGCCTTCCACATGTAG
The DNA here is from genome assembly GCA_035590215.1 of Microhierax caerulescens. Taxonomy (NCBI): domain Eukaryota; kingdom Metazoa; phylum Chordata; class Aves; order Falconiformes; family Falconidae; genus Microhierax; species Microhierax caerulescens. Next base: position 35,201,061 of record JAVJGJ010000002.1, on the reverse strand, counting down.
AAATTTGCTGTTGAGGTCATTTTTGTGATCTTTTAGATTTTAATTCCTGCAGCTCACTGCCTAATATTATGTAAGAATTTAGGAAATTGATTATTACGATGCTGCAGAATTCAGGAAATGAAATAAAGCTGATTCTTCGTATAGGCCAGGTCTATGAGATTATTTTAAAATTTCAGGTTAAAACAAATTTATGTGCAAGGGGAAGATAAGAATATGGAATAGTTCTTCCTGACCTTTATAGCTAGCAGCCAGTGGGGAGTCAGGGTATGGATAGATCTCTGCTTCAACATCCTGCTGTGCCAGCTGAAGCTGTTGTTGCCTCAGTCCTGTGGCAACAATTTCCCAGAAATTTTTCCTTAACACCTAAGGCTTGTTAACACCCAGATCTGTAAGCAGAATTAACTCCAGCCACCTACTTGCTGCAAATTTGTGCTAGTCCTTCTGAGTCTATGAAATACAAAAGATAGTAAGATACTACTGTCTTACTTGTGTAAAAATGTCATGCCAAAGCACAAAATAATTAGCATATCCTAACTTCAGTGCTAGAAGTATTAGCTATCAGAAGTACTGTTAGAAAGGCAGATATCATTAAAATATTTACTCATAATTAAAATGGTAGCTTTTGATAGCAGTGATTGTAGTATTTTCTGTTACAAAGAAATTTCACTTCAGTTCAAAAGGAGGTGGCACAAGTACTTGGAAGTCAGCACAAGGAGGGTAGGCAAACAAATCCCAGAAGCCTCAGAAAATCCCCTGAACTGAAAATAATTGGAGACTGAGAGTGTATCTGTGGAAGAATACATGCTTGTCCTGACGGTACTCTTCCCTTGGGCAGTCTCTTAGCAATCACTGCTGCAAATAAAATGCCAAACTACATCAGTGCTTGGTCAGAGAACCAATACCACTTTTCACATGTCCTTTTCTGAAGAAATAAGAGGCATTAGCTTTTCAATTTAAATTTTATTGATTAAACATTTAGTTTTCCACATCCATCACAAGAATGAATAAAAGTTTATCATGCTAAGACATGTTGTTCCTCTGATAAGACAGGATACAGAAAGCTATAACCCTTCTGAAAACATGCAGTTTTCACTAGTTCCTTTCTAAAATAAACATGGATATCAGTCCTTGTATTTTGAACAATTTTTCTGTCAAATTATATTTATAGTCATTCTTCCTAGTAATCTGTAATCTTGTTTAACATTAAAATACTGTGCTTTCCTGTTGCACACTGTTAAAAAGTAACTCTGTATACTCCAGAAGTTGCTGCATTTCAGTGGTTGACAATGAAATTCTTAATTTTGTTTGGGGAAAATGCAGAGGTGTAGAACAATAAGAATGGTCTAAATTGCATATTTATTATAATGACAAGCATTTCTTTAGGCAGCAGAAGTAGAGTGTGGCTTGAACTGGGTGAATTCTCATTCAACGTAGGCATGAAAATGCTACATAGAGTGCTTGCGATCAGCAAAAAAACCCCCAAATTCAGTTCACCAGCTCATCTCTGTCTTCTGTCTGTTCTTACAACAAGGGGAACAGTAGGGCATGGATATACACAAATGAAAATAAAATCCCTATATATCACTTAATAATAACTGAAGTCAAAAGTCACTATATAATCTAGTTTTAAACTTTCTTGAGTTTTTGAAAGTCCCGTTTGCTATTTTTCTCTGGTTTGATTTAAACAAATACAGATACACTGGAGGCATTCCCATATTTACAGAAAGGGGCACATATTGCACTCTGACCATTGCACAATGCCAAGCAAAAGCTGGGGTTTGCTGGTCAGTATCACTTAAACACAATATATTAAAGTAGCTGCAACTGGGCACGAAGAACCAATGACAGCAGTTAGCCAATTCCTATTTTCCAGTCAGGCATTCTGGACAGCACAGAGGTATGAAAGAGAAGTATTTTTTGCTGACAGGTAACAGCTCATTGAGAAACAGAATTTTCTACATGGCTTGAATAAACCCAGTAGCATTCTGGGTCATTTGATTGCTCTTTAAGAGTAAAAAAATGTTTTGGCTTTAAAGCAGTGAATATAAATTGCAGTTAGGCTTTGCTAAACTTACCTGATACTTTGTGCTTCTAAGATATATTCTTAGATACCTGAGCTTCATATAACTCCGTAAGCAAAAATAATTAAAAAATGAAAAGTAGTGATCTGAGTGTGAAAATACATAACAAAGGACATGATTTAACTTCAGCAGTTCTGTCAACTTCAGAGGGACTGTTCATATGCTTTAAGTAGGTATAGAAGTATCTAACATCAAGCGCTGGAGTTGCATCCCTTTTTTATGATTCTTTTCAGCCTCCTAAAATCTGTCAAGTCAGATAAAAATTGATTACTTTTTAAAAATGAAAACTGATTAAAACGTTCCATGTATTTACAAGGCTGGCTGGAACTTTGTCACACAATCACAGAGCCAAAAAAGTGGGGACTTAAAAGTTAGGCTTGAAGACTGTCTGTAGATACCTAATGATCTGACTGTGCAATGAATCATGATGCAGCAATGCCCTAGATGGCTTCATAAATGTTGTGCCTGAGATGTTAAAGGTCTCTCTAGCAGGAAGCTGTCACAAACAGATTGAGCAGACTGAATGAAGAAAGTAAACCTTTATATTACCCTGAAGGAGATGGAAAGGTGTTTCCCAAGCTAGGAAGCTAAGGAGCAGTCCTCTGCAAACAGGAAATAAGAACATTGCTCTGACTCTAAGGTTTGTTTTGCTTCCTGACTTCAGATAAAATTTTGAGATTACAAAAAAAAAAATAATAATGTAGCTAGGATGTTGTTTACATAATTAGTCTGAGTAGAAACTTAGTAGCTTTTCCTGCTATTTATATTTGAAATAACAATCAGAATGATAGGAGACCTAAATCCATTTTTCTCTTTCACTTCTATAGTTTTGAGCAAGGATTCCTGTTCTACCTGGGGTGGAGGGCATTTTTCAACCTTTGATAAGTATCAGTATGACTTCACTGGGACCTGCAACTATATCTTTGCAACTGTATGTGATGAAACCAGCCCAGACTTCAACATTCAGTTCCGCCGTGGGCTGGACAAAAAAATTGCGAGGATCATTATTGAGCTGGGACCTTCTGTTATCATCGTTGAGAAAGGAAACATTTCCATCAGGAGTGTTGGGTAAGATTCTGTGATGAATGGGAAAAAAGTGTTTGAAGAAGGCAAGCAGTTATATAGCAGTTGCACTAAAGATTACTTTTTATCAAAAGCAAATTAACAGATTACAGAAATTGGCACACTTAACTGGACTCTACTCCCATTTCTTCCTGTCAAGTACTGACACAATCTAGGTGAGTATTTCACCTGCAGTTATTTAGCTTAGAGAACCTTTGTGTAGGCAAAGGGGATAAACTAACCTCAGCCCAAAACAGTGCTCACTTTGAAACTACAGTCTTCTAGATACTACTGGTTTGCTTATGCTCCTCTCTACTATAAGCACAGATGAAACAGCTTATAACCTTTAGTAAATACGAGCTGAAATTCCTAAGTTTTGCTTGAGTTCATTTGATTTGAGAGTTGGATAACTGAACCCTCTGTGCTGAAGGTAACACCTGTATAGGGTAGGAGAGAGGCTTTTTGAACTACACAACCAACAGAGAAGTATTAGAGGGTCTTACAAAGAAGTCCTTGTGCATGAGACCACTGATTGTTCACATTATTCCAAGGATTACTTTGTCCAGAAAATACCTAGTTTACTGCCAAATTACACTGATGGTTCTGCATCATTCATTCATCTAGACAAATTGCTCCTATACAAGGAAATTTCTCCAGGGAAGTTTTCAGTATTTTTATCAGGTCAGCAGCATTGAATTTTTGTCTGTGAGTACATGCAGATATGGGAAACAATTCACTCTGGATTATCTGTATCTTGTTACACTTACCTGGGTACAATAACCATCATGCCAAAAAGACAACTTGCAGCTATACATTAATTTAGCAACTGTATTTAGAAAAATTTTCTTTTTAACAATTTTTTTAATTTATTTTTTTTTATTTAATGTATTAATTAAAAAATTATGTTCCAGGAAAATGATATAAATCTATGAACCTAACCCAATGAGCTGCATTTTAAGTTTTTGTCCTCCATTCAGTAGATTCAAATTCCATGACTGACCTGGTCTAGTATTGACATAGCCCTGCTTCAGGTGGAAGGCTGGCCTGGGCAACATCAGAAGGTCTCTTTCAACCAGCTTTTCTATGATTATTTCACATACTGAGTATTTAGCAAAATATATTTGTTCTTTAATGTTGTTGGTTTGTAGCATTAGAAATTGGCTGCAAGGATGAAAACCTAATTCTGGCACAACATTCCCATTAGTTTCTGTTACCTTGTCAGTTTTCAGTCATAGCAGTAATTCCTGTATTAACAGGCTGTAGTCCATAGAAGCTTTTCAGGGTAATCAACAATAGTTCTACCACACAAACTGTATTTTACAAGTTCTTGAAACATATAACTATACCCTAATAAAACCAAACCAAGTGAAGATGCCAAGTCCTGTGCAGACATTTTCACTAGTATAATCACTATGCAACCATCTCCTGGTGACTCTTCTAAGAAACTGCTGACGTTGATTTTCAATCATCAGAAATTTTACTGTATCTTGAACTGTTAACAGTTACAAAGGAAAAAAAATCTATTTCATGTTGCTGCAAGTACTCGGGTTGTATGTGTATTATATCCCCAAAAAGGTAACCAACACCTGCATGATATTGGGATGAGAAGGTTGGTTTCTCTTCTCACCTTCTTACAGTGTCATTAAGTTGCCTTACACCAGCAATGGGATTCAAATAGCACCTTACGGCTGCAACATCCGTCTGGTGGCCAAGCTGATGGAGATGGAGTTGGTTGTCATGTGGAACAATGATGACTATCTTATGGTTAGTAAAATGTTCTCATAAAGCAGAAGAGGCTATTATCACTGACTTACTGGAATTTACAAGCTCTCTTTAGACTTAGTGGGTGGTTTTTTTATTTGTTTGCTATTTGGGTATTTATTCTTTTCCTGTTTCATCCCTTACTCTTGAAGTAAACAAACTTTGGTTTTTATCCCTACATGTTCCTTTACTTCTAGCATTGGTAGTTAGCTAAAGCCACCAATGTTGACATTTATGGATGCTTTCACAGATTTTAAACTTCCCTCAGGCTTTTCCAGCAGCTACAATGTTTTGCTAAAGGGATGTTGTAATTGTATAGGAATTAGTAGTGTGTGCCATAGTTTTGTCATTTTCACTGTGCATCTGGAAATTCACAGGTGCATCTGGATGCATCTGTGCATCACCCCTGGACATCTTTCGGTTTCAAACATAGGGTGCTCCTACCAGCTCCTCTGTTTCTTTTCATGTTTTCCCTCCAAAATCTCTGACATATTTTAGAGAAGGGGATTACATTTCCTCAGCATGATCTGTATATTAATGCCACAAAAGACACTGATTTCTAAATTGGTAAGTTTGCTAAAATAGGGGGAAATTGTTATGCAATAAATTGTCTGCGAGATTTACGAGCATTACTATCACAGATATAACAGGAAATACTACTGTGATGGGTACTCTCTGTGCCTCTGATCTAAGGTTTAATAATAATTCATTGATTTTAGCCAGTAGTAATATTACCACTTTACTCTGCAGAGCAATAGATAATTGAATAACCTTCTGAAAAAAAAAAATATTTTCCTCCTGTAACCTTCAATTTCTTAAGAGAACAAACCTGAAATTCATGCTCTGTCAACAAAGATGTGATCAAGGAAACAGCACAATTTCCTTTTCTATTTTTTCTGGCTACTCAGAATATTATTTCCCCTCAATTCTCTGCAAAGTCTTAGAATCATATTCTTTTATTAAATAAAAAAATCGCTACAATAACTATTGCCTCCTTGGGAAAAGAAGTGACCGCTTCCAAAACTTTTCCTCCAGTCAAGTCACTTAAATTAATGAGAAAGGTTTCCTTTAATTGGATCCTTGAACTGAATTTGTTTGAGAAAGGTAATACTATATAGATAATTTTACTTAGGGTGAACCTTTTAAATGTTTTGTTTTATTTTAGGTTTTGACTGAGAAAAAGTATATGGGGAAAACCTGTGGCATGTGTGGAAATTATGATGGTTATGAATTGAATGAATTTATGAGTGAAGGTAAGATCTAAGGACAGGTCAGATGGAAGGAGAACTAGTTAAACTGAGTCAAAGTGGAAATCTCACACTGCACTAATGTTGCTCTGACTGCTCACTCCATTTCAGAATTAAGCACTCCCACAGCTCACCAACATGCTTATTGTATCACTATGCTGCACACTATTATTTGCTATGATGACAATATTGTGGGTTCCTCAGACAAGTGATAAGGACTCTCCTATAGTTTAGAAACAGGTGGTAAGGATCATGCTGTCACCTAACTTTCAGAACAGTCCAGGTTTGTAGCAAGGCACGGTTAGGGAAATGATTACATTAGGCAGAAGCAAGAATGAGGCTATAATAAAAAGAATATAGTGGGCAAAAACATTAACAAGTAGTGTGTCTGAATAAGGGTGGATCTTTAGAAGAAAATAGTTGGTGCTGAGGACCTGACGTCTGCGCTATATGTGGTTTGGAGTGTTCAGAGTCACTCTAATCTTGTCTGTTGAACTGCCCATTGGCAGTTGGAGCTCATTACACATGTTCTTGGAGCACATCTTCTGGGTTGGCTTCATCTTGAAAGAACTCTGTATCCAAGACCACTCCACAAAGGAAATAAAATTGTACAGAGTGGGGATGGTTGGAAGATGTGATTTAGAAGCACGCTGCTAATCTAACCTACAGCGCTAGTGTGGAGACATAAAATCGCACAGTACACTAATCTCAGATGAGCACAGCCAGATGCAGTTTTCTATAGACATCACAGAAGAGAGTTGTAAAAATTATACCATATATTTTGGGTTGTGATGATGAATGTTACCCCACATGTAGGGGAAAATGTAAGAATGGGGGGTGAGGAGAAGAGGCACAGATTAGCTGGCAAAAGATGACACAGCTGGGAGAAAAACAGTAGCAGCTGGTCTCATGTAAGGTAGTAGATGTGATAGATTAGGAAATAGCTCAGAAAAATGATCAGGGTGATAAAAGTATGCTTTACTGAATAGAATCCAGTTAAAGGGAAAAAGAGGTAGCTGTTATCATCAGAAAGATTAATTAGTAGGGCCTTTCACAGTCAGAGTAGAATCTGAGTTTTGCTACACCACAGCAACAAGTAAACAAATCCATGTGGACTTTTTTGTGACAAATAACCCTTCAATTTACAGGTAAAATCCTGGATACATACAAATTTGCTGCATTACAAAAAATGGATGATCCATCAGAGATCTGCCTGTCTGAGGAGATACCAATTTCCACGATTCCTCACAAAAAATATGTAAGGAAGATCTTGTTTTTTCTGTAGCATGACTCCTAATAGAGGTGGGAAGATAGAAACCAACACAGAAGAGGCCATGGTTTCATAAAACTGGCTTCCATGAAAATGCATAAAGTCAAAATTTGTATAGCATGACATGAGAAGAAGAGTTCTTTGCATTAAGAATACATTTTGAAAAAGGCCCATGGGCATTTTTGAGGCCACAGAGACACAGACACACACAGAGACACACAGACACACACACAGACACACAGACACAGGCACACAGACACAAACACACACACACACACACACACCTCTCTACCAGCATTTAGCTCACAGCTTTCCTGAAATTCTGTCCAGGTCATCATGGAAATGAGTGAAGCTTTAAAGAAATGTTATTGATCACCTAGGGACCTGACATTGTGACCTGTACAGGCTTGAAGACATTTTGGTGATACTTAAAACATATTGCCAGGTAACAGCATTCATAACAGGGCCAATCAACTACTATCAATTCCAGTCCTAGATGAAAAGAAAATCAGCATACCTGAAACAGGATGCATCTGTGGTTGAAAGACGAAGCTTGGTAGCAGCAAAGAACAAAATGGCTTCTATTTCTTAGATTTTGCAGATACAGGAATCAAATCCTACTTAAGATGATCCTGTTAAGTTTACCAGAGAAACTCAGATTTTGCATTCCCACACAGATTTTACAGGATCACAGAATGGTTTAGCTTGGAAGAGAACTCTTTAGATCATCTAGTCCGACTCTTCTGCTCAAGCAAGGTCAGCGCAACTTGTCCAGACCAATGTCCTAGCAGGTTTTGAGTATCTCCTGGGAAGATCTTCCAGGCTAAGGAGCTGGAAACTCCACAGTTTCTCTCAGCAGCCTGCTCTTTTTTCTACCTAGGAGGTCATAAGGTCACCATATACCTAATGGCATGCCTAATATTCATTGCTGTACTCTAAAAAGCATTTCACTTTACGTAGAATGATCGTGCTCTTTGGTTCCGTTTGTACTTCCTCACAAGAACATGACCTTACTTTGTAATTCTCATGTAGTTAATGATATACAGTTTATACCATTAGTATCATGTAGTTAATGGTTACAGAATGCTTTAGAAGTTTTCTCTTGAAATAGATTTTTCTTTACTTGTTTCATCTTATTTTTCTAGCAACCCAGGAATCTCTTAGTTTGAACATAGAAACCATTCCTCTTGCTAAAAAGTTTAGCTTTCATGCTACAGAGGAAGAGCCATCTAGAATCCTTCAGGGATTCTCTTTTCCCAGAACAAAAAACCAGAGAAACATTAGTTTTTGTAGCATCCCTTTAACAAGAAGAGCAGGAATAAAGAATAGGAGGTTTTTTGTGGGTCCTCTGAGGAAGATACTTTCAGAAGAAAAGGGTTGTAAATATTACTTGTATTCACACTGAAAAATTACTTTGATCTGGTGGAGAACTTCTGTCAGCTGGGAGGTTTCACCTTTTTATGTTGTTTCTCTTTGAGATCTACACTGCAGTAGGCACCATAGGCAACACGAACGCATCAACCGTTTGCTCAACGGGGAATGAAGAGTTAACTTCATATTGGGGATGTTTGTCCTGGGACTGAATCTCCATGAGAAAATATATTCCCTGCCTGTAATGTTCTCAGCCACTTTTAGGGGGATCGATGGTACTGAAAGAATTACTTAATTGCCAACTTAATGAGGAGTGGAACTAATTCAACATATCAAGATCCTTCTGTTATACAATGGATTTATGCTCTCTTCTATTTGTGAATTTCTTATGCATTTTGACTAAAATACATATTGCTAAATTGTGGGGGGCGGAAAGGAAACAAACCAACAAGAAAATTATAACTAGTAGCGAAATTCTATTGTGGTTTTTGCATGGGGGAAACAGTACTAGGAACAGTTTTCTTTCTTTTTTTTATTTAGGCCATGATCTGCTCTCAGCTGCTTAACTTGGTGTCACCAACCTGCAGTGTGCCAAAGGATGGGTTTGTCATTCGTTGCCAGCTTGATATGCAGGACTGCAGTGAGCCAGGACAAAACAATTGCACTTGCTCTACGCTGTCAGAGTATTCAAGACAATGTGCTATGTCCCATCAAATGGTGTTCAACTGGAGAACAGAAAACCTCTGCTGTAAGTTCAAAGGTTTTATTTATAGCAGATTGTAGTTAAACCTTGCTGTATCTTACATAGAGGGAGAATGATGATTAACTGGAATTTAAATCAACTGATAGAAAAGTCTCCAGTGTCTTGAATCAGACCATTTATTTTTTTAAGAGAACAACGGTGGTCTTTGGTAAAGCATTAGGGAGAGTATAGAAATCTCAGAGGAGAAGGAGGGGGCATGAATGCTCCTGCATCTTGACCAATGACCATAAAAGAGAGAAACATCCACCAAGTGGAAACTGTTGGATTTCTCCGATTTCCAACAGGAAGCTGCTCTCTCTTAGTAAAGCATTTTCATTACTGTACTTAACAAATTATCCAGCGAAGAGAGAGAACTTTTACATGGCCTCTGAAGTCTTTGAACCTTTTCGCCAACAAGTGCCATAGCCCTAAAAGTCTAAAGACTAAAAGTCACAGCAGATTTTCAATAGTCCATTTTCAGATGCTCAACCTTCTTAAATACAACTAGGGATTGGAAGTAAATAGGAAGCAAACCTTCCATTTCTCTCCAAGCTGTACATGGTTAGGCGCACTTTTTCTCAAATGCCTGCCTGTTATCAAAGTTCTGGTTTGCTTTTTGTAGTCTTTTTGAATCCACCTGAAACTTCGATCTATAGTCAGTGTTATGTAGCAGGATTGTAAGAGAACACGCTGATCGTAAAAAAACCACCTCAGAAGTAACTTAAATTGATGTTGTCATTTCTAAACCAACTCACACATTAAATTACCAGAGATACAGCTCATGTCAAAAAAATGGTTTAAAAATGACTTTGCTTCATATGGTAATGTTTTTCAGAAACATATAATTTAATCATGTTTTTATTTATACTTTATGTGAATATATGGTCATGGGTAGCATGTTCATAGCAAACATGGGTAGCAAATTCATAAAATAAATTGCTTTGACATGAATATATTTCTCCTTATCCTTTGATTCTTATTCTGTTACAAAAATCTTTAAGAGGGCTACCATTTAGATTTTAACATAAGAATAGTGAAATCCTAGTTGAATTATATTCCTGAAATCTTGGCATAGTCTTATCATCTCGATGTTGTTACTTACAAGGCTTTGCATGATTTTTCTCTCCTCGCATCTCCGGTGCAATATTCTTCTACTCTCCTCTTAATCTTCACATACTGGTGCTACTCTTCATTTTTTGTTTTGCATTTAACATTGAGTTTTCTTTCATTCTTTTCTCATACTTACTGAAAACCTTTCCTACTAAGCTCCATTATTATTTATGACACTTTAAAATTGTGCTTCTTTCTAAAGTAATTTCCCACCTCCTCTTCTCCAAGGTTAATCATCTTACATAAATTGGTAGCCCATTTTCTTCTTTGGTTGGTCTGCAATTTGTTTTAATCCTTCAAAATTGTAAACTCCTTGTGCATTTTATAGATTCAGATAAATACTAGTAAGGCACTGTGTGCTTTCACAGAACTGTATAGTAACTCTTACTAATCACAGTAAAATAATAGCCTTGTTTTCTCCAAATCAGCAGTTTTCATGTTGCCAGTAGACCATTATTAGGAGTGGTAGTAAAGTGATAAAAGACAAAACTTAAGAAAAAAAGAGGAAGCAAGACAGAAATGGGTGGGAGAGGAAGAGACTGGAACGGATTAGATCTTATTCCAGAACTTTGAGCTTATACGTTAATTGCCCTGTGACAAAAAGGGTGACAACTACTGTGGAAAATGGTCTGACATTTGCTTCGATTCC
>JAVJGJ010000002.1:35176624-35189668 GCA_035590215.1 Microhierax caerulescens | reverse complement strand
CCCCCCCCCCCCCCCCCCCCCCCCCCCCCCCCCCCCCCCCCCCCCCCCCCCCCCCCCCCCCCCCATGGAAACCGTTGTTTCCCCAAAAAACAAAGCTGAGAATCTAAGAAATTGCAAATAAATGCCAAATATACAAAGGTAACAAACTTTTTAGACTTTATTGTTTCTTTCTTTTGGATGTGGCTTTGAGCAACCTGGGCTAGTGGAAGGTGTCCCTGCCCATGGCAGGAGGGTCGGAACTAGATGATCTTTAAGGTCCTTTCCAACCCAAACCATTCTATGATTTGTTATCTCTAACTGTTTCTCTACCTTACTTACTTTTAGTCTTTCAGATAAGGAAGAGTCTCTGCTGGAATTTGTCACACAACAAAACATGTTCTGAGTTCCATATATTACAATTGCTAGGTAGCTGCATTCTGAAAAGCAGATAATGTCTGAGAAGCAGGAACCATACAGAAGATCAACAGCTATATTCTTTAAATCCTTCAAGTGCTACACAAAATCTGATTTGTAGTATTGTATTAGGCTGCAATATAGCCTGTTCACCGTTCTTCAGGCTTCTGAAAGGAGTTTCTAATAAATAAGGCATTAAAAAACAATAAAAGCTAGAGTGAATACGATGGTAATGATGAATAGTCAGATAATGAATTGAGTGTTGAGGGAGGATAAGAGAATGTTAGTGCCAGAAATCACAAGGTCTTCTCCATCCTGTGTGGTAGATGAGAGATTCTGTTCACACTTCAAAAATCTTAACACTTTCGCTGTTTGTTGCAGCTGTAGGAAAATGTTCTGCTAACCAAATCTATGAGGAATGTGGTTCTCCATGTATTAAAACCTGTTCCAACCCAGAGTACAGCTGCTCCAGTCACTGTACTTATGGCTGCTTTTGTCCAGAAGGTATCGTTTCTGTATTCATCTTATGCTAAATGGCCCATAGAAACATTTTTGGCATATATCCAGTCAAGTGGCATGGACTTCTTAATAATGAACTGCCAGTGCTTTTCAGGGCATTGTTCTGCAAGAACTGCCATTTCTTGGATAACATAATGTAACTGGAGTCTTAAATAGTCGTGGTCCTTAAAGATCCTTCGTCACTCTTTGCAAGAAGAGAGCTGTGAAAGCATTTTCCTCACAAGACTGTGATATGTTGGAATTGATGATCTTAAAGGTCTTTTCCAACCTAAATGATTCTGTGTTTCTATGCGATGGGATAATTATATGCTGCCTGCTTGAAGTTCTATACTATTATATACATAGAGTAAACTTAATGAATTTCCTATCCCAAACAGGTATCTAGCCTTTCAGGACACAGCAAGATGTAGCATACCTCAGAGAATTTCTGCAATATTATGAGCATTTTGTAAAATCCCTTTTAGTTCAAGATTAACTTCCTACAGAAAATGTAATTATTACTACCATTTGCATCGTGTCTGGTTTTCCAGCACTGAAATATCTTCCAGGGTTACTGTGATGTGGGTATTTATATCAGCTTCAACACCATTTTACAGTAGTCAAAAATAATGTGTTCTGAGCTACATATTTAAAACTAGACAGTATTCTAGGACATAGAATACGTCCATTCTTCAAAATTCCAAACTTAATTAGTGCCCTAGTGAAAAAAAAAATGGAAAAAATAACATTCAAATTTAGTTATTTCAAATTGTGTTCAAATTTCAAATGAAGGCAGTTGTCTACACTTTCATATAACAAAGTAGCCAAACACTGTTATCACTTGCAGAGTCAGGTTTTTTAATTAAGAGAAAATGTCCTGCACATTATGTTGCTAAGTATGGGCACTAGCTGTGCAAGAATAGCATTCTCAAGCTAATTTTGGAAGGCATTCAAGCTACAATAGCTGTAGTGCTAAGTAAAGACATGGAAAATTATTTATTTTGTTTGTCTTCTTTGGCAGGAACTGTTCTTGATGACATCTCAAAGAATCAAACATGTGTTCACATTAAGCAGTGTCCATGTACACTGAATGGGAAAACATATGCTCCTGGTGAGGCAATGAAAGCTGCATGTAGGACCTGGTGAGTAGCAAAAGGTACTTCCGTGAGAGGATGGAGGATATCCTCACCAAGTGACTGGGAAATTTGGCCTAACTTCAGAGGGTAGCTGCACATGTGGCATACCATCTCTGAGGCCAACTTCTTCGAGTGCTGCAAATCATTCATTTACAATTGAAGATTTACATGTCTCATTTCCTGATGAATCTGTACAAATAAATAAAATATAAATGCTCCTTCAGGCCACACAAAACTTTGTGGTTTTATTTCCTCTGGGAAAGCAGAGGTAAAATGAGTACAAAACAAATATCTAGTATTTACAATTTCTTTCTGGCCATCTCAGCATTACTCATCATCAAATCAGTACTGAAAATGAAATTTCTGTTTGGAAACAGAAAATAATGACTTCAGACAATATTTTTTAAAATTGGAAGTTTTTTCAAAAAAAAAAAAAGGAATGATGTATTTGTGTGTTACACATCTTGCTATTCTAATAAAGAAAATAAAGGATAAATAATAGAATTTGATCCTCAGAACTCTAACAATGAATGCATGTTTCATGATTAATCTGTTTAGGATGGTTTACTGACAATCCATACAAAAGTTCAGCAGCCTTGAACTAAGATGAACAACTTCAACTGATGTACATAGACAAAGAAAATCAAAGCGTAGAAAGTATAAGGGGAAAAGTGATATAAATTAGATCTTCCATTACTAGGAAGTAGCTGATTCTAAAAAGTAGCTGAGTCTAAAGGACTGTAAAGAAAAGGAATTTCAAAGCAGTGGAAATGAAAATTCAGAATGTGTATGTATATTACACTGTGTTCACTACTGTGAACTGCTGTGTGGACCAGCTACAGCAAAACCCCCAAGTGAGAGGATCAAGTTGTCTGCTGATCTAGTATGAGAATAACCTTACACAGTATTTCTTGTTTTCCTCAGTAAATGTACAATGGGTCAATGGAACTGCAAAGACTTGCCCTGCCCTGGAAGGTGTTCACTGGAAGGAGGGTCCTTTGTTACCACGTTTGATTCTAGATCGTACAGGTTTCATGGGGTTTGCACTTATGTTCTTATGAAGGTAATTTCCTGTAGTTTAAAAACACCCAATACCAAATGGATATATTTCAGTCTGTCCTTGGTTTCTTATTGGAACACAAACTAAGGTATTCCTATGCTCTGTTTACTCTACAAATTATTGTTAATTTCTCACAGACTTCCCTTTTTGCTATTTTCCTCCAGAGTTCCGGCTTGCCACACAATGGAACCCTAATGGCTGTATATGGAAAGTCTGGTTATTCTTATTCTGAGACATCACTTAGTGCTATAATTTACCTCTCTGCAAAGGCAAGTATTCCCTCGACAGGTTCTATCCAGCATTTCAGTAACCAGCTTAGCAAGTAAATACTTAAAGTCACTGCTACTAGCCTGAACTGAAAAATTATGGGGGGTAAGATACTAAAGGTATGTTCCAGTTCATGCATACACAGTAAAGATCTGAGTTGCCACATCAACTCGGGAAGTTAAAGTATTTTCAAAGTGAAAACTGAAAGCAATGTGGAATAACATGTGAGAAAAAGCTTGATTCAATGTTTTCCTATTATATAGGTCATTAATGGTATAGTTCCTGAAGTTAACATATAAATACCGACAGTACAGATATGTCTTTTCTTACAGGACAAAATTGTGATTTCTCAGAATGAACTCCTTACTGATGATGATGAACTTAAGCGGCTACCTTACAGATCAGGTAAAGAAAAGGGAACATGCATAAAATCCAAAGTACATTAAATGTCTGTTTTACACAACCCAGCATCTTTTCTCTTGCAACTGACAATAGCAGAGGTTTTATAGGAAGGTTAAAATCTTTCCCATTGCATCTGTCCCTCTGTGGAGAGTTGTGTGTGGAAGGAGACTTGTAGACAGAATACTGGAACACTTACATCTGCATTGAAATCATGACTTTGCAATATCCTATACCTCAAAATCTCTGTTTCTAAATTTCTGTGTTCTTTCAGGAGACATCACTATTTTCAGACAGTCCTCAATGTACATTCAAATGTATACAACCTTTGGGCTGGAACTTGTAGTTCAAACATCACCTGTGTTCCAGACCTATGTGAAAGTTGGATCACAATTCAAAGGCAGAACCCTAGGTAAGAAACCTAGGAAACCTAGATGAAAATGTATGGAGTGTAATTTTGAAAGTTTAGTACTCAACCTTTAAGGACTAAACTTCCTTCTTTGGATTCCAGATAAAAAACAAGAAAAATGCCTGCACTAGGAAATTGACGTGCTAAGAATTTGTTTCCTGCTAATAATTTTAAAATGACTCAAAGAAAGTAGATGAGTGACATTTTTCATGTGTAATACAATACTGTTCTTCACGTGTTTTGTGTGTGCCTTTTTCAGTATGTGCTTTACTACACAATGAAGGGGCAACAAATTAGCCTGTGTGGTCTCTGCATCTTGGAGGACGTAGTTCTTTGAATGCATTGCACAGTCACTGTAAATGCAACGAGCCTAAGAGTCTAAAGGCTTCTCAGCTGATAAGCACCAGATGGAGATGTTTATGTTGATTGCAAAGCAAAGTTAGCCACAAAGGCATATCCTGCATCCTAATTATCTATGAGGAATTACAGAGAGGGTTTGGCTTTTTTAAAAATGTAAATGTCATTATAGACTTTATATACATAAGAAAACATGTAACTGCAAAAGAATTTCATGGTCTTTCTCTGTTACATGATTTCAAACCACTGAAAAAAACTTTTTTTCTAAAAACAAGACAAAAACTTCTGTATGTATTTTTCATTGAATAGAAGTGGACAGTTGTCATTTGAGAAGGCAAAGGCTCAGTGACTGAATGTGTGCATGATGAAGATTCTCTGGCTGCCTGACCTATAGTTTTCATTGACACCATGTAGAACTTTAGAATCAATTTTCTCACTGTTACAGAATGAAACATAGACCATGGGGTACACAATCTTTAATTTTCAGCCATCCCTTGCATTTCTGATGTTAGGTTTGTGTGGCAATTACAATGGAGACACTACAGATGACTTCATGACTAGCATGGATATCACTGAAGGAACAGCCTCCCTGTTTGTAGATTCCTGGAGGGCAGGAAATTGCCATCCCGCTTTAGAGAGAGACACTGACCCTTGCGCCTTGAGTCAACTGAACAGTAAGTAGATGATCCTGGTGTAACTGATCTCACCAGCTAGTTTTGTCTGAAAATTCCATAAGCCTATACCAGGGGATTGAGAGAGTTTGAGAGAAGAAGCAGAGACTGAAAGGACTGAACATCACAAATTCTGTCACCAACAAGGCATTTCTGATTTCTAGAATATAAATCTAGTCAAAGCTTATCAGATCCCATTCTAGAGGTCTGGGATTGAGATGATGAATGAGAGGGTTTTGGTGGTATTGCCAGTGAAATTGCAATGTCTATGGATGTCTTAAACTTGCCCAGCAGCTCAGTAGTGCAGTGACTGAAATCCAGGCTTTGCCTTCTCAAACTTCTATGGCTACTGGTCTTAAAAAAAAAAAAAAAAAAAAAAAAAAAGTCTTAAAGCCTTACAGAACTGTTTGAACAAAAGTATAGTCTGAAGCTAACAAGCTAAGACATTGTCCTTTTGCTCAATTCATCACTGCAAAAAGCTCAGCTAGAGTAATTTTGTCCAGTTTTTTTAAATTTCTTTCCCATTTTTTCATTTCTTTTTTCTAACTTTCTCTGTTTAATGTCCGTGATTTACTTTTGTTAGAAATATCTGCTGAGACTCATTGCTCCATTCTTACCAAGAAGGGTACAGTGTTTGAGAAATGCCATGCTGTGGTGAACCCTATTCCTTTCTACAAGGTAGGAAATTATGGTAGATGTTGTACAGAGGGAGTCCAAATATGGACTAGAATGTACTTGTATACAGGATTCCACTCATTTTAATCAGCAATGCATAGAAGCTAAGGAACAAGTGAACATTTTGTAAATTATGTCTCCACCACAGTCAAGTCTGATTGTTCATAGGCACAGTCCCATCCCTATGAATCAGAAGTTATTTTTGCTCATGTTGCAGTTCTCCATGTCAACAACTTCCTATGCAAAGTATTCATTTTCCCATCTGCATAACTGAGATCATGTCATATATGCCAGTCTCCACAGAACATTTTGAAAATTAAAAGTGAAAGCAGTGCAAACTCAATTTTAGGTACTAAGTATATTTTATTCGTCAATCAGACACTTAATCTGATTTTTTTCATCATTTTTAGTTATGCAATAACACGTGTTTTGTATGACTTATCCCTACAATTCAGCATAGAGTCATAGAATCGTATAATCATGTAGGTTGCAAAAGACCTTTAAGATCATCGAGTCCAACTGCAAACGTAACGCTGCCAAGTCCACCACTAAATCATGTCCCTAAATGCCACAGCTACACAGCTTTTAAATACCTCCAGGGTTTAGCACTTCCAAATGTCTGCTTCCCAGTAACAGTACACTCTCCATGTATTGGGTTTCAGAGATGTGTCTACCAAGCCTGTAATTACGAAGAGACCTTCCCTTATATTTGCTCTGCTCTGGGATCATATGCACGAACATGCAGTTCAATGGGTTTAATCCTTGAGAACTGGAGAAACAGCATGGACAATTGTAGTAAGTAATTAAACCAGCTTAATAGTCTTAATAGTCTGCCATCAGATGAATGCATGCATATGGGTCTGTCTGTTTCCATTTAGAATATCCCATGTTTGATTCACCCATGACAATGCTGAATAAGAGCAAGAACATATTTTAAAACTGCTTGTCAGTCATTAGAAAATAAGTACATTATTCTATCAGACAGGCCAACCAGCAGGTCTAAAAGCCATATTCCCAGGAGCTGCTGACTTCACAGATGTGTCATAACACAACAAAAAATGTAAATGGTAAAGCAATATCCTAAGCATTGTCCAAATAATCTTAAGAGTAATGCGAGAGGTAGGGAAAAAAGAAGAAAGCAGAAAGAGGCAAACTTTTGCATATTCATCTAGTCTGTTTCAGAAAAGGATAGTTATTTTAAGACTACGTGGGAAAGATTACTCATAAGCTTTAAGGTGAGCATGTTGGATGCTTCCAGGACTTCATAATTAAGTAATGGAATAGACAGATAAAGCTATGCTGTAGCATAACATGAGAAACAGGAAAAACTCTGGCTGCAGATGTGATTTTGCTATTATGCATCTTAGGCATAGGCGTGCAGCTTCAGTTATTAAAAAATACATTGGTATTTCTGCAAAACTTCTCTTTGCATCATTTTATTCCAAGATACACAAATATGCAATAAGATATTTAAACGTCATAAAACTTCCAAACAGCTTCATGGTTGGTGTTAAGCCCTGGTCTGCAGTATTTCGTGCTAGAGCTCCACATCCACAGGGAAAGAAGCAATAGGAAGCATTAAGTATTGAAGCTGTTGACACAATATATGCAGCACATTATGAACACAGTTACCTTTCACAAGGAAAAGGATAAGTAAACCAGGTTTAACATACACTCTTGTCTTGTTTTATAGCCATTACTTGTACTGGCAATCAAACATTCAGCTACAACACTCAGGCGTGTGACAGGACATGCTTGTCACTCTCCAACCGAGCCCTGGAATGTCATCCAACTGACATCCCTATTGAAGGCTGCCATTGTCCTAAGGGAACATACTTGAACCACAAGAACGAGTGTGTTCGTAAATCTTATTGTCCCTGCTATTTAGAAGATAGAAAGTACATTTTGCCTGACCAGTCAACAATAACTGGTGGGATTACCTGGTAAGTGTTTCAAGTTTAAAGATTAACAAACTGAAAATGGAGGCGAGGGGTCTTTGTGTTTCTGTTGAGGCTTAACAGCAGTAAGCAGCTAAGCACGACACAGCTGCTTGCCTACTCCACTTCATGCAGACGCAGAAGAGAATCTGAAGGGTAAAAGCAAGAAAATTTGTGGGTTGAGATAAAGACAGTTTAATAACTTTCTTGTTAAAAAGCAAAAATAAGCTTATTTAATAAGCAAAGTGGTATGTGCAGTCAAAGCTAAATAAGGAATTAATTCACTACTTCCCAGCAGCAGGCAGATGTTTAGACAGTTCCAGGAAGCATCAATTTGTCATGCATAATGGTTACTTGGGAAGACAGGCATCATAACTCCAAACATCCCTCCTTCCTCCTTCTTTGCCTGAGGTTTTATTGCTGAGCATGATGCTGTGTAGTATGGAATATCTCTTTAGTCAGGTCAGGTCGGCTGCCATGGTTGTGTCCCCTCCCAGCTTCTCATGCACTCCCAGCTTACTCACTGGCAGAGCAGTGTGAGAAGCAGAGAAGGCCTTGACACTGTTCAGCAATAGCTAAACCAACATGGTATTATCAACACTGTTTTGGTCACAAATCCAAAACATAGCACCATCAAGCTGCTACGAAGAAAATTAACTCTATTCCAGCCAAAACCAGTACAGTCTTCTTTACTTCTAATAGAAAGGTTTATTTTTTTTTATTATTTAAGACATCTTTTTGCCCTTTCCTAAAACACAAAAATTCTTGAATGAACAAAAAGCATTTCACTTACCTTAAGCTTGAAAATGTTAAGGAAAATATTAGAAAATAATAGATAAGAGTGATTATTCCTAGTAGGAGATTTTGTCAACAGCATCTGGACAGCTATATACAAACCTCAAAAATTACTTGATAGGCCATCATAGTAGTGAATGGCCTACTGTTCACTTTCAGAATGGATGTTAGTGTATACACTACAAAAAGCAGAGACACAAATTGACTCATGTTCCTTTATGAAGCATGGGGAGGAGCTAGTAACATAAATGAAACATTTCCAATGCTGAGAAACATGAAGCCATTTTACAAAAAATATTTTTTTTTCTTGTGAGAGAACTGCATTGAAATTCCTTTTTTTTTCTTTTCTTTTTTTTTTCTTTTTTTTTTTTCCCCTAGCTACTGTGTTAATGGGAAGCTAAGTTGCACAGGCAAACCTCAAGATCCTGCAGGTATGGGCCTTGTATGGTTTACTGAGAAACATTCTTTTCCCCTATGTTGCAAAAATGCTACTTCACAACCTCTCCAATGTTTATGTATCTTCCTTTTTCCTAGAAAGCTGCAAAACTCCTAAGAAATATATATCATGTTCTGACAGCTTAGAAGACAAGTATGGAGCTGCATGTGCCCCTACCTGTCAGATGCTGGCTACTGGAATTGAATGTGTGAGTTTCACAGCTCAGGGATATTTATCCTCTTGAGAGAAAGAATGTTGTAGTTGTTACTTTGAACTTTACTACATTGCTTCTAGTGAAATGAAAGGAGATACTTCTAACGTGTTACAGTTAAACATCAGACTTCTTCTAACATGTTATGGTTAAACATCAGACTTCTTTCCACAGACTGTGGGCTTGAAAAATGTGCATATATTCAAAAAGTGATTAAGGAATTATATTAGTTTAAATTATAAGAATTAATTAGTTAAATTATATTAAATATATAGAATAAAAATCCATTAAGAATTCTTAATTGCACGGCTATCACTTTTGGCTCATGTACTCCATGAACTGCATGTCACTGGAAACTGATAGAACATGTGGCTTACGCTTCTTGTTCTATTCTTTTCCAACTCTCTGCTGCTCGTGGTCACAGGATGGAGGAGACCTGGGCTAGGTGGACTTCTGGTCTGTCCTTATAGGGCTTTCTTATGCCTTTGTGTTAAGGAAACAGACTGATTGGAAGAATTTTAATAAGTTTCCTTGACATAAAGAAGCTTCTCTTTTACTCTGTCTGAAGGATTGGTAGCAATGAAAGATAGATTTTGCAGTCTTAAAGTACGTTTAATAACTCATGCAACAGGTATATCTTACAACTTCGGTGAAACTAGTTCAATTGACTCGTATATCAGTATAAGGAAAATCACAGAACTGATATCAAGTCAAAACTAGAACTTAGCAGGGGTTCACTCTTGACACCATTCACACACTAGAAAAAATACATCTCACATTTCTTTTCATTTTGCAATCTGATCCTGACCAGATACCCACTAAATGCGAGTCGGGCTGTGTCTGTGCTGATGGGCTATATGAAAATCTTGATGGCAGGTGTGTTCCAGCTGAGGAGTGTCCATGTGAATATGGTGGTCTTGCTTATGCAAAAGGTGAACAGATCCAAACTGAATGTGAGATCTGGTAAGTCATACAGTTTTCCGTTACAGAACCTCTGTTTCGCCAACCTATACAATTGCATAACAAAAGCATTTAGTTGACAGGAGAGTAGGAAATGTCAACAGCTGAATGGAAGGAATACAGTGACAAAGCTTAGAGGTGATGAAGAGAAGCTGAACATTTGACAATCTATATGTATAGATAAAAGAGTCATATTACTGACTTCAGGTATAATATCTGCCATGTGCTTATCCAGGAATAAGGGCATACAGTAGGGCCTGTAACTGTAAACTACATAAGGTCAAGGATTAACAGCTCCACCTAAGTAACGAGGGCACAATCTTCCTTCTTTTTTGTAGATAAAAGCAAACTCCCCAAAATATTGTTTCCATCTCTTTAGCAGCATTCTCAAAGTACTTTATTCCCATTGCAGTTACTAATCTAGTATTAAAAAAACACCACCCAAAGTACACAGAACAGTGACATCTATTCTCATCAAGAGCAAAAGTAAATGAGCTTAATGTTCTTTCTTTCGTGAAAAAAAAAAAGAAAAAAAAAAAAAGGAAGCAAAAATTACTTAAGATTTCTTCTTTATCATGAATTAATTTTCTAGGCAGTCCATAACTTGTAGTTATGGTTTTTACATTAATTGTGACTTGGTCACAATGTACATGTCAGTTAAATTAACATTTATCTATAAATGTGTGTGTATATAAAGGGAAGCAGGTCGAGGTGGAATTTCCTTGAAATCTGAATAGGATTTCTTTTCTCACTCCCAGCACTTGCACAAAAGGCAAATGGAAATGTTTTCAAAAATCAAAGTGTTCCTCAACATGTAATCTGTATGGAGAAGGCCACATCACCACTTTTGACGGACAGCGCTTCGTGTTTGATGGCAACTGTGAATACATATTAGCTATGGTAATCTGCCTCTAACTGCTTATTTTGGTAGTATCTTAGCACCAAGAAATAGCTTTAAATAGCTAATGAAAATATCCTAGGATGTTTCTACAACCACTTTGAATCTTTATAAACACTTAATGTGTTTTTGTATTTTCTATTTATTTCAGTACTTAAGATGAAAAGACTTTACTTCTCAAAGCACAGTTTTTTCATGCAATTACAAACAATTTTAGATTCAGTAACATGTTGAAATAGTCATTGATAGGTATGTGTTTTGTACCAGCCAACTATATCTTTTAGGGAATTGATGTCAGTTTGACTACCAAATCAGAGGTCATCATCTCCCAAAACAGGCAGAATCAGAATCATGACATTTTAAGTTTTCTTTACTTACTTATGCTTTTATGTTTTAAGGAGGAAGACTCCAGACACAGTCTGTTGTGGTTTTGTGCTTTTTGGTTGTTGGTTTTTTGGGTTGGTTTTTTTTTGTTTGTTTGTTTGTTTGTTTGTTTTTTAGGATGGCTGCAGTGTTAATAGACCTGCTTCCTCTTTCAAAATTGTTACGGAGAATGTCATCTGTGGGAGATCAGGGGTTACATGCTCCAGATCCATCAGCATTAACCTTGGGGTAAGATCTTAATTCTGCTATTATCCAGCTGAATAGCTATTTTAAGCTCATGTTTGCTTCCCTTTTGGAAGCTTTAGCTGTGTCTTTGAAGTGATGTCTTGTAAGTGAAATTATGTGCTAAATCTAGAGCCTCAGTTTCAGTAGGAATTGCAACCTTTTTTTTTTTCTCATCTCAGTGTTTCAGTCCCCAAACTTCTTGCCTACATAGAAACTATAAAATTTCGAGCTTTACTGGCTCAGCAGTGAATTGCTCAGTTAAAAATACTGATTTCTACCCTGCTGCCACCCCACCACACCAACTCATGAAAACAGTCATGTGAAATTGGGGGATTCTCATCATGGATGATGAGCCAAGTATCTCCAAATTTCTCCAAGTCCAGGTAATATCTGCAGTTCAAAATATATCCAGATCTTACCTGATATATCCGTGAAACTACAGCAGTGGGCATTTATCCTCATTTCCACTGCTGTGTGACAGCTTTCAGAACTGGGTTACTGTTCTCAGTTTTATGGGACAGTAGTGACCAGTAGTATCAGATCATCTCAGAGTCCTTTGCTGTCTGACAGAATAATATAGACAGATGAGACTTTATCCGAAGTAACAGTCACTACAAGTAGTACACATTTGCCACATTTCTGAATAAATACTGGCAGTTTCAGCAGGTCAGTGCCATGGTGAAAAAGTTTGTTTGCTTAGAAACCAGCTTCATAAATGTTTGCTCCAGACAGACCTTTCCGTTGATTATCTAGACACTGAAACACTGAAGCATGGCAGGAGTAAAGTTGTAAGAGTACATGTGAGCATGTGAGATAATAAAAGAGCTCAAGATAGATAACTATTTTCTCTGTAACTTTTTGATTATTGTTAGGAACACATGAAAACCTACTTCTACTCTGCTGGCTGCATGTAGATGATGATATTATTTCCACCAAATGCAGAGTGATAGTACACCTAACAATGATGGTGGAACAATGTCAGATATTTTTCTTTCCTGAGGATTTGCGTATGCATACAAAATAATGACAAGGGGGTAAAAAAGCTTATAAAATAGAATCATAGAATAGAGTATAATCATATAATTGTTTGGGTTGGAAGGGACCTTTTAAAGGTCATCTACTCCAACCCCGCTGCAATGAGCAGGGACATCTTCAACCACATCAGGTTGCTCATCCAGCCTGGCACTGAACAGTTCCAGGGATGGGGCATCAACAGCCTCTCTGGGCAACCTCTGCCAGTGGTTCACCACCCTCATCATAAAAAATTTCTCCTCTCTAGTCTGAATCTACCCTCTTTGAATTTAAAACCATTGCCCCTTGTCCTATCACTACA